>ML286608.1:97408-111389 GCA_005239495.1 Nicotiana undulata
CGCATAAGAGTAAACCCGCCCCGCACCCACCCCGCCCCATTGCCATCCCTAACAACAACCCCAGTTTGATCCCAACATGTGGACATGAGAATATAATTATAATTTCTTGAAGATTTCATTTATTCTGTCAACCTAATTTTGTGCCATCCATTTTCTTAATCTCTGATTTTTATTTTTATTTTGCAACCCTTAGGACAATTACGTTCAGTACCAAATTCAACATTCACATAAATAACAAGATTTATTTTTCATCCTTATCTCTGATGCTAACCACCTGCACCCTGCACACATTGTCCTCCTTTTTCTCTCTTTTAATAGCAATCCCTTAAAAAGCTCCCAAACTCTTTGCCTCTTCTGAGTAGCAGCTTCTTCTTTAAAATACAACCCTTTCAAACAAAATTAAAGCGCACGCTATTATCGCTTCTCGCTTCTTATCGCTATACGCTTCTTCTACAGAAGCGCACACTTCAATGAAGTCGCGTTACCTACCCTCTCTGAAACGCCAACCCTCTCGCGTCGAGTCACTTCACGCTTTAAGCGCTGAAGCGCTCGCTTTCCCCAACCCTGAATACGTTGTAGCATGATGCATGTCAAAATGCGCAAAGAATCATGTCACCAAAGAAATATTATAACCTAGTGAGAGATGCAAACATACCTGTCCACTTATTGATGGGTCTATAACCGCCCCGAAAATAAGGTTCGCACTAGGATCCACAAGGTCATATATAACCTCTGCAGCGGCATTTACCTAGTAAAGTGCAAAGAGGACATGTAAGGATATGAAAGCTGACTTCACGAATTAGACAAGCCAGAAATTAGCATTGTTCCTGATACGCCCACGGACATAAAATACTGAATGCATACTATGATACCATTATCATAACAAGGAAAAAGATAAAGTTTCTGCAAACTTGAAACTTGGAGGTCAGGAAAGGATTTGAACTCTGGACGTCGAAACACATGAAAATCATAGCATAACACCACTAGTACAGATGTTTCATATTTATATGTAATCCTGGTCATGGCTTAAAATGCCACCAAAATTAATACTCCCACCGTCCAAGTTTCATGGAGACAGACCTTTGAAACTTGTGATCTAAAACAAACCATAGATATTTGTGTGGCTGTAAATCATTTCATTAAGGGTACGCATGAAGTTTAAAGTTAAATTATTTCAAAATAAGGAAGTGTGACATTCTTTTTGGGACAGACTAAAAGGGAAAGTACGAAACATAAATCGGGACAGAGGAAGTAACTATAAGCAAAATATATCATCTATTTCACAAATTAAAACTCATGATATACAACTAAAATAACTCAAGGTACAAAGACTGCAGTGCATAGAACTCTCCCTATCTAACATAAGATAAAAAGAGTTTCAAGAAATACTTTTACCTAAGAGCATGAAAACCAATTTCTTCCTTACAGTTCAAGGTTTTGTTCAAACATCGTGACTCGACTCTCTTAGGAAGTCTGTAAGTTTAACATTATAACTTACTTTTATTACATAATACATTCAATTTCTAACTTCTGGAAATTATATTGTGGTTTTATAGCCATTAAATTGCATAATAACTTATAATCTTGCGTCCCTTTCAGGATACAACTTCAGCGGAATCATGTCAAAGAATTATATCAAGAATAGCATAGGCCATTTGATTTTCTACAACCCCCATGGGCCTTTAAATAAAGCTTCTCTCTTATTTACTTTTTAAGAAACAATAACATAAGGAAATTCACAGTCATACATATCTTCAACAGAAAATGTCCTCTGCAGAAAGTAAAAGGCTTTTACTGCAGAATCTTTTCTTCATTATGTAATATATGTCCACTTTCTTCAGTCAGTGAGAAAAAAGTTGGGTACCTCAAGTAATATATGGATGATTAATAAGTGCATCAGTGGAGAGGGCGCGAGAGCAAGAGAGAATAGTTGGGTACCTCAAATAATGTTAGATCACTACCACCAGTTATATTCCACACAATTCCTGTAGCCCTCTCTATACCAATGTCCAGTAAAGGAGATTGAATGGCGTTCAACGCTGCATCTCTGGCTCTGGTCTTTCCTGTGACGTCAACGAACAATATCATTTCTCTTCTTGACTAGTTAGTTAGTACCAGTATCAACAGATCAATCCATTCTTGACAAAAAAAACATATCTTGTTAGCAGCAATAGCCTCACTACTAAATACAACTATTTTGGAGATACAGAAAATGCGCATAGTTTCAACTTTCCGCAAGAGGAAAAGCCAGAAGTAAGAAAGGTTCCAGCAAGAAATGGACAATCAATCACTATTATTAGCAAGCCATACCAAAAAAGCAAATAGAAAGGTATAGCTTCGAAGGTAAGGAAGTTTGGAAAAAGCTGATAAATGCCATCTACGGAAAAAAGGAAGGGTGGAGAACTGTAAATGGGGGAATATGGAAGAGCATAAGTAGGAGAGTTTAGTCAGTTTACCAGATTAGAGGTGGGAAATGGAGTAAAAATCAGGTTTTGGACAGATTTATGGGTTGAAGATGATTTTTTAAAAATAAATTTCCTACTCCATTCGACTGTTACAACAAATAAGGATGGTACTGTTGCTGAGTTTCATTCTAGTTCTGGTTGGCAGATTGTCTTCCGAAGAAATTTGAGTGATTGAGAAATAGTAAAATTTTGCGAGCTGCTTCAGCAATTGAGATCAGTTTATATTGATCATAGTAAGATGGATACTCTAATCTGGCTGGAGAAATTTTCAGTCAAGAATTGCAACAGTATGTTGATAAAGCAGTCAGGACAGTGCGATACTTCTTGGCCATGGAGGATGATATGGAAGACAAGAGCTCCTGTGAAAGTAGCATGTTTTGGATGGGTCGCCACTTGGGAGGCATGCTTAACTCAAAATAACTTGCAAAAGAGAGGGTTTTCCCTATGTAACAGATGCTACCTGTGTCAAGAGAATCAAGAAACAGTTGAATATTTGTTCCTCCACTGAAGATTTTCTAGAGAATGCTGGGAGTTATTCTTAAATATTTGTGGTATTGCATGGGTGATGCCTCAGAATGTGAAGGGGTTGTTGGCAGGTTGGCAGCATCAGGTGATATCAAAAGAGATAAAGCAGATATGGAGAACTATCCCATTGTGCATCTTATGGACAATATGGCTGGAAAGGAACAAGGCTTGCTTTGAAGGACAGAGATCTCAAATTGCTAGAATTAAGAGTATTTGTTTACAAAATTTGTATTTCTGGTGCAAATCAATCCCACTAGTTAGTTCAGATCAGTACATGGATTTCATGGAGTTGTTAGAAAGAAGATTGTGGTAGGCTTATTTTTGTTTCCTTGTTATTTTGTGTACCATCTTGGTACCAATCAATAAAATCTTTATCTTATCAAAAAAAAAAAAAAAAAAAAAAAATTATATCTGCAGCCAAATAGCATCCAATAATAGGAGGAAACTCATAGAAACATGTCAGATGTGTTCAGTTCCAAGAACTTTTATTTTTCTGTTTTCCCTAACGGGAACATGTTCGATGTGCTCATTTCCAAGAGTAGTATATTACAATAAACTTTCTCATGATACAATATTTTAGTCAATTGGTGGACAGCTTTTCAAGTAAAAGCATATAGTTTAGACAACATAGATTTTTTTTTTCTTGAGAATGAGTTTAGACAATATGGATAAAATCTGAAACTACAAAAACACTTTAGATCAGCTACAGCACATCGATTTTTTTTTGTTTAAGGGAACAAATAATGATTTAACCGTGTTGTCTGTGTGTCTTAGTAGGCCACATCATCACATCACACAGATGGACTCTAAATCACGTGACATTATAAATTAAAAGGAAACCAACAAAGAGAATTGGCTTAGTGCCAACAACTATCAGAAATAGCTTGGTGAACTTACCCGTAGCGGTTCCTATTCCCATTAAAGAGGAACCAGCATTTGCCATAATAGCACGCACGTCAGCAAAATCCACATTTACTAGCCCAGGAATCTGTAATTCATGCAGATATATGCAACTTAAGAAAATTCTAATATGCAATCCAATGTTCAAAACATTGAATAAAATACAACTGAGAAAATGATGAGGTGACAATGGCAGACTTTTGGAAAAGGTTAAACAAAATGCAGAAACATGAATACTTGGAGAAATTATACACTGAATTACCGAGGTCGGCATCCCCCCCCCCCCCAAAATCACCAAAAAAATGGTAAACTTCCCCCAATCAAGTCTTATTGTAGTCACGGGTCAGTTTGCCCAAAGGAACTAAGCATCGTCAAATCAATTTTAGGGCATTACCAAATCTAGTTTGGGATTAAGACATAGTTGATTGATTGATTAAGTTCAATTCTAGGGCTGCATTAGGCCAATCAAAGTTGGACAGCATGTGAAGAGCATCATGTATTAAAAGGCAAAAATAATTTAGCAGCATAACAAGAAGAAACAGTGTGAATATATATATATATATATATATATATAAAAGTTTTACTAATGATTGTAAATAGCACAAATACACAGAAACGATATACAGATCTGGCTAAGCCTGTCAATGACTTAGAAACTTCATTAGAGTATTCACTTCATATACATCTCTCAGTTTACACTAAGGAGCAGGGGAAAATAGATATTTACCGTAATTATATCAGAAATACCACGAACTCCTTGCCGAAGAATATCATCAGCCAGGTTAAAAGCTTCAGTTACTGGGGTCGATGGAGAAACAGCTGTCAACAATTTGTCATTTGGAATGACAATTAGAGTATCGACATTTTCTCTCAAAGCAGCAATCCCTTCTTGGGCTTGAACTGCTCTTCTTCGCCCCTCGAAAGAAAAGGGGGTTGTAACAATACCAACAGTTAAGATACCCATTGATTTGGCAGTTCCTGCAATTATAGGAGCCGCACCAGTTCCTGTTCCTCCACCCATTCCAGCCTGCACATAACATGTTGGAGACCACATATGAGGAAGAAACAAAAGTGGAGAGTAAAACATGAAGGGAGCTTTGGAGTAACGGTAAAGTTGTCTCCATATGACCTATAGGTCACGAGTTCGAGTTGTTGAAGCAGCCACTAACGCTAGTGTTAGGTAGGCCGCCTACATCACACTCCTCGGGATGCAGCCCTTCCCCGACCCTACGTGAATGTGGATGCTTTGTGCCGTGGGCTGCCCTTTTCTTTTTCTAGGGTAAAACATCCTTTTGATGAGCATGCTGAAAAATGTCTCTTCACATTAAGAATATTAACTGTGACTCTCGGACATCATTTAATGTTCATAAAAGCTTGGTATGGGACTTTACTAATACTAAGATCTGGCCATGCTACAATCACCAATTCAGTTACCATCCATTTATCCTTGTACCAATGTAGCCTCTCATTCATTTATCCATTTTTTTCTAGGCTTTAAAAGTTTATTAACTCTTTGTAAGGATGATGTAGTAAAACCTGATCCTTTCTCATGAAATACATTTACTTTGTTATCGATATTTCAAGTTTGAAAGGAACGCATAAAATGGGACACAAAGAGTATTTCATTGTAACAGATACTTCAAGTTTGTTTCAGGTAGCGTCATTGGCTATTAAGTACTCGTGTTTTATTTCAAAATCGATATGATTCCTTCTTCCACTCATTCTCCTCAAGCTTGAAGCATATGCAATACGAAGGCAATAGGCGGATAGAACAAAGAAAGATCAGAAGTTGCAATACAATAGTAAATGAATCTAAACTTCTGACGACCAAAGAGCGGAAAAGAAACAAAGGTAAATTTCATATAACTGCAAAATCCTTTTTCCAATAAAGTAATCAAAGTTAAACAAAGGCCGAACTTACAGTAACAAAAACCATGTCTGCGCCGTAGACAGCTTCTTCAATCGCCTGCTTGCTTTCGTTGGCAGCATTCATCCCTATATCTGGATTACCACCTGCACCAAGTCCCCTTGTAAGTTCTTGACCTATTGGCAGTCGTTTCTCAGCCGCTACAGGTGACATCCTCATTGCTTGAATATCAGTGTTCACAATCCAAAACTCTACACCCTTCATCGAACTCTCAATCATGCGATTTACTGCATTCGATCCGCCACCTCCTACACCAACCACCTTGATCTTCGCCTCATTAAAATTGTTCGAGCGTGACGAATCCATCAAGCTCTCGGTTACATTTCCGCTTGAGCTTTCTTCGCCTCTAAGCAACGAAATTTCAGGATGCAAATTCAGAAATGAATCTTTATTTTGATATTGGTTGACGCTATGGGAATTGGCAGAACACTTGAACTGAGGCAAACTTGAACTACCCTTTTGGTTAACTCCCAAAAATCCAATCTTCTCATCTTGCATTTTCAAGGCGCAAAGTCTTCCACCAAGAATAGTCAATGCTCCACGAGACCGTCGCGTATCAGGAGGCATAAACACAGCTGATGTACAAGTAGCCATAACAGCAAAATCCCACACTCAACTCAAACTAATCTAATTATCCCGGTAATAAAAGAATACAACCAACCACCTAAATAATATCTGAAAATTCAGCCCAATGTTTTATTTCAGCCCCTGTAAAAAATAAAACAGAAAACAAGAAGCACATATGAATATTGGGACGGAGCTACCTACAGTGTCTCATGGGTGGTCACTTGAACACAAACAGCAACAACTACGCCTCAGTCCCAAACAAGTTGTAGCCAGTGATATGAATCCTCAATTTTTCATTTAGCTCAGCTCATATCATCACCATTACCAAAATAAATAAATAAAAATAATACTAACAGAATTCTCTAGCAAGTCTAAAACCTATTCCTAACTAGTAGGTATCACCTGTATGGATTTCCTCTTCCATTGAACACCCTTGCCGAAATTCTTTTTATACACGTTCTCCAAAAAAATTATACTATTAATATACATCAAATATTACTTTTTATATATATACATCAACTTCTGATCATTCTTAGCGAAATTTCTACCTTCGCCTCTGCATATGATTTAAGGAAACTTGTAAAGGGTAGCTGTAAAGAGTTTCCAATCCTCAATAATATAAAGTTACTAACAGATATGAATTGTCAAACTCCAAAAACTAAGTGACAGTTTTCATAGTTAACGTTAACACAGCCCAAATAGCAGCAAAGCAAAAAACAAGAAGAAAATGCAATAGTATGAATAGAGGGGGGAAAAAGCTTTGTAAAGAGCATTACAAAAACCCACAAAGAAAACAACCTCAGAAGAATAAAAAAACCTTACAATTAGGGGCGGAGCTAGAGTATCAGGGTACCGGTTTGGTCCAACTCAGTAGCTTAGGTTCAAAATGTGTATTTGTCTTAAAATATTCATTGACTATGCTACAAATTATTCATTTAGAACAACACGGTAACTTGGATTACAATATCCAACCCATAAGTTTCAAATTTTGGCTCCAATTGTATAGATTGTATAAAGGTTGTAATTGTAAACCTAAAGCTTTATCAATAAAATGTATAAAAAAAGAAGAAGATGTAGAGAGAGAAAATGCAAACCTGAAATTGAAGAGAGAGAAAGCTCGAAGTTTTGGCTACCGATGATGGTGTTGTCGTACTCTATTCACACACACACACACAGTAGAGTAGGACTAGGAGAAGTGTTGGCAATTTCCCTTTTCCATTTTTTTGTTAGTTTCTGAAGGGCTTTTGGCTTTGCTGTTTGTGTTGACCCTTCAGCCCCATTTCTAAAATATCTTTTGGACATGGGAATTGTATAATTCCAAAAATTGAGATTAAAAAATTTCAATTAAAATGGTATTTAAAATTTAGATTTATCTTTGGATATAAAATTCAGTTTCGGTTGTTTTTTAAGTTTTGTGAGTGATTTGAGTGAAAAAATTTAAAAATATTTTTTTGGAGTTTTTTAAATTTTCGAGAATTTTCAAAATGTATTTTCAAGCGAAAATTGAAAATTTTAAGAACAACGCTGATATGGAAAAAAACTAAAAAAAATTTAAGAAAAGGAAGAAAAAATTTATTTTCCAAACGGACTTAAAATCATTCACATGACTTGTTTAAGGAATCACCTTTACTTTTTGCTTTTTAGGTTCATTCTACTTTATGTGAAACTTCTTTACTAGCCAAAATCAAATTTTTCTGCTCTTTTTTTTTTTTTATGGAAAAGAAAAATCAAATAGTCTCTTCATCCCAATTTGTTTGATACAATTCATGTTTTGAGTGTTTTGACAACAAATTCGAATATAAAATTTTAATTTTTTGAAATAAAATTTATTTCTCAAAAAAACTATATTGGTTCAATACAAAAACGTTAGATATTACTTCGACCATCTTGTATAATGTGATAAGAAACGAATAATATGCACAGTAAGGTTTCAACGGTCGAACTTACAATATCTTCATTATAAGTAGTATGTTTCAACTAATTAAATTACAAGTCCCTACGGATCTCGATATGCAATTCGCTTGCTTTGAAAAGAAGAGACGAAAAAAGAAAAAGTATTTGTCATATTTATATCAACTCAAAGAGAATGAATATAAATAAGTTATATCTTTTAAGTTTTTTACACACTTTTCAAAAGATATCTAATATCCTTATTCATAAGAATATTTGTATAAATTATCATTTATGTTTCTCTTAAAATTTTCACTTAATTCACACTTTACTAATTAAAAAATTAATGATAAATTTGGAAAAAGAAATAAATGATATCTTAGTATTTTAAAACGTTAGATATTTTCGAACAAATTTAATTTGTTTAAAATGGTCAATATTTGAGATAGAATGAAGTAACATATGACATCCCTTTGCCTTAAAAAAAGATGGTGGCATATATTAGCTATAGACATTTGTGTCATGTTTCTGATTATCATTTTAACAAAATATTTAGTAATATTGTACCATTCTTGACTTGTTATACTCTCAATAAAAACCTTAATCCCATTACATATGTAGTAAGGGTGTATAATTGAAACCGACAAACCATACCAACCCGATAATTCGAGTTAAATCGGAAAAAAAAAACTCGACTATGGTTTGATTTGATTTGGTTTGGTGTTGGAAAAAAAAAACCGACCATATTTGGTTTGGTTTGGGTTTAACTAAAAAAAGTCAAACCAAACCAAACCAACCTGACATTATATGTATAGAAGTTTTAAATATATTTAATGCATAAAAATATTTATGACAGAGTGTAGTTTATAAATATTTCTTAAATTTTTTCATAGTTTTATCTTTTAACGTATTACTTCAAGCTTAGGCTTATAATTTTTGGATGCTCCAATAAGTTTTATAGTACATAAATGTTAGTAACTCAAATAAATCTTAAACCAAAATCAAATCAATACTGATGCTAATTAAAGACATTCAATTCGATTGTACTATGAATGAAAATAGTGTTGGATATCTATTTTTTAGTTTTTCCATTGTTTAGATAAAATGTATAACTTATTTTTCTTTTAATGGTTAGTCATGTAAATAATATTTACATAGTACTTATTAGTCATAATTTTAAATTATGTTTGTTTACATTATGGCTTATTAATAATATTTATGCGACTTTATTATCTTTGTTGTAGAATATTTTAGTACAATGCCATGACTCATCTCATATTTATGTTATTTTATTGAAAACACCTTATATAGTTCTGTCTTACTAGGATTTAAAAAAATATGTGGAGCACAAATTTTACATTTTGTGCTATGAAGAATTTATGGGGGGAAAAACCGAAAAAATCCGAAAAAACCCGAGAAAAAACAAGATTAAAAAATCTGACTTTTATTGGTTTGGTTTGGTATTTAATTTTAATAACCCGATACAATTGGTTTGGTTTAGTAATTAGAAAATCCGAACCAACCCGATCTATGTACACCCCTACTATGCAGCAATTAAGTGACAATAAAAGAAAAAAATGATTTGTTCAGAAACTAAGGAATTATTAGTACTTTTATCACGAGAGAACAATTGGTTCTGTAAATTTTGTTGATGTTGATCAACAAATTAAAGAAAAACAAACTATTTATTACGTAGGCGTCGGGACATAAATTTGGTTGAAATTTATTTTTATTTTTTAAAAGTGTTTTGAATCTGTGTACAAAAAATAGTATTTGGAACACATACATTGTGTGTTCTTAATGAAAATATTGTTGAAGACATGGTTGATGAAATTATGGGAGCAAGTGCACATACAGCTATTTTTAGAGATGCTATTTAGAGATTAGCCGACTTATTTTATTTTAAAATTAAATTAAAAAATTTAACTTCAAAATAATTTAAGATATTTTGTTCTGAAAAACTGAAATTCAAGACGCGCTGGTTAATTCCTAAATAGCAACCCTTTAATGTGGCTATGTGATGTCATCTCTACAAAATTATGTGATGCGAATTGGACGGATAGCCCAATGTGTTATACGCCTAACTTGTCATTTAAGTTGATAATTATTAATACTATTAAATAAAATTACCTATAATTATCTTCTAAAAATATAATCTGATTCTATGTAATCTGATTGATACTGAAAATATCTTCTATCTTTTTACTATAAATCAACTCATTTTTGGCCTTCACTTTGCAGCCATGGCTTCTTCAAGCAATTTATTCCTTCTTTTCACATTCTTCTTTTTGTCTCTCATTTTCCTCTCTTCACAAACCACTCCAAAAACACAAAAGATCTCTTCGGATATACTCACTAAAGCATGCAATTCTGGTGACAAATTTTGGGATCCAAACTTGTGTTTAAAAATTTTAAAGTCGAAACCAAAAATTATGTCTTCAACAGATCGAGTTAGTTTTGTACTGAATACTATTGAAACGGGAATTGAGAATGCAACAAATATGCAAAGTTATATAAATGGAAGGCTCAATGACACCAAAATTAGTCAAGATTTGAAATTAGCATTAAAGGAGTGTGGCACTTGTTTTCATAATATGATATTGTGTTTCAAAAGTGCATACGGTGAGATTAAAGATGATAAAGATTATATGACGGCTAGCTATGATCTTGCTGTGATTGCTGATCAAATGTACCGTTGTGGATTATTTCTGTCTGATTACAAGGTTAAGGAACCGACGGTTACAATTGGGATGAAATATGTCTTTTATTTTAGTCATCCCGCAGAAAATATTGTGGTGGATCTTGATCTTAGTTCCCCTCCACCACGATTATAATTTGAACTATTCAAATATATGGTTATTAAAGAAATAATTTTTTTGCTTAAACTTTTTTTTTCGTAGCTTTATTTCTTAGTAAGAGATAATCTCAACGTTCTTGGTTCTTTAGTTATGTACTTAGAAATGTAAACATAGATAAGTAAAAACAAATACAGATTTAACGTGAAAAATCATTCGTCTCAAATGGTACAAAAATCATGATCTACTTGATAGGATTTAACTCAACTCTACTAAAATAAATGAGTCGGAAAAATGTAATTTACACATATGTTCAAGTTACTCTAACTTGAGAATACTAAAGTTCACAACATTACAAATGTTTTACAATATTAAGTAATCAAAATGTACAACTCGATAACCAACTGCCAATGAGATCCCTTTATGATCTTCAAGAATATATTCGAACTATTTCAAATTTCAATATTTAAGGGTATTCTTCTGATCGTTATACTTGTTGCTGGATACTTTCTTATTATTCTATGAACATAAAACTATTTTAGTTGTTGTGTAAGAGAATGGAAAGATATTTAAGATTCTCCTTGTAAAAAATTGCCATAAAAATTAATAAAATTGGGAGAAAACAAAGAAAAGGAAATAAAACTTTGACTTCAAGCAGCAAAATCCCGTTAATAGCGTAACAAAAAGGCATATTCTTGTTATAAATATATATTATATTATGGGTGTTCATTTAGTACTCCGTTGTAAATAACTTTACTGAAGAAACTTATCCATATGGGACTCCGCCGTAAATATGTTTATTTATTTGGTACTCTATTGGAAATAAGCTTTAGTTTATCATTTCGGTACTCCGTTTATGGATAAATATTAACCCCAGTAGAAGAATATCCATTACCAAGAATTCCCACCAAAATGAATAACCACAAAGTGAAACTCAAGTTATAATAAAGTAAATGTCAATGAAAAACCACATAATTCATAATATCCGACTCACGGGCATGCTTGACACCAACGTATAGGTACTCGTCACCTCACCTATACGTTGAACATGATATTAACACATAGCAAATAGGACACAACACCTATTCCCTCAAGCTAAGGTTAGGCCAAACACGTACCTCGACTTCCACGACCAAAATCAAGCCTCAATCACCGCTTTCCCTTTTTAACTTGACTCCAAATCAATTGTATCTAGACATAATTGACTTAATAACATCAATAAACGGTAAATAATTCAATTCAAATGTTTTATTATAGGTTTTCTAGCATTCTTCCCAAAAAGTCAAAAATCGACCCGAGCCCGCTTGGTCAAAACACTAGGTTCGGACCAAAACCCGATCACCCATTCACCCATGAGCCCAAATATGTAATTAGTTCTGGAATCCGACCCCAAAACGAGGTCTAAATTCCAATTATTCAAAAAGCCCTAACTCTACCCAAATCCCTAATTTTCTACCCTTAAGAACATAATTTAGGCTTAGAAATCTAATGGGTGTTAATGGAAATTGAAGAAAACAAGTTTAAGAACACATACCTATGGTTTTGTAGTGAAACCCCTCTTCAAAAACCGCCCAAGTTTGAGTTTTAGGGAAAGAATTATGAAGTTTTGAAGAAATCTCGTTTTTAGTTATTGTTTTTAAGAGACTGGGCCATTACTCTATGCGTTCGCGTGCCCTTGGACGCGTTCGCATAGGTTTAAATGCCCTGGCATATGCGTTCGCTAGCTACAGGCCGCGTTCGCATAGGGTCCACTTCCCTGACCTACGCGTTCGCGAGCCAGTGGCCACGTTCGCACAGGGTAAAATGCTGCCCATCCCCCAACCCCTTCCTATACTATGTGATCGCGAAGGACCTGGTGCGTTCGCGTAGAGTACACTTCTAAAGCTCCGCGTTTGCACCTAGGTCTGTGCGTTCGCACAGTGTAACTCTGCCCCCCTCCCACTTTGTGTTGTGCGTTTCCATGGGTGACCATGCGTTCGCATAGAGTAAAAATTCAGACACCAGCAAACAACTAAAATACCATATTTTTTAAGTTCACATCACCTCGACGCCTATCTAAAACTCACCCGAGCCCTCAGGGCTCCAAACCAAACATACACACAACCTCAAAAATATCCTACGGACTTACTCGTGCGATCAAATCGCCAAAATAACATCTTAAACAACGAATTTAGCATAGAAATCAAGAAAATGTCTCAAAAACTTCCAACGTATCAATTTTCACAACTACGGGTCCGATCATATCAAACGACTTCCGTTTCTTACCAAATTTTACATACATATCATAATTTTGATGTTGAACCTGTACCGGGCTCCACAACCAAAATACGGGCCCGATACCATAAATTTCAAATATATTCAAATTTCTAAAATCTCTTTTTTTTCTTCAGAAAAATAATTTCTTTCAAAAATTTATTTCTCGGGCTTGGGGCCTCGGAATTTGATTCCGGGCATACGCCCAAGTCCCATATTTTTTTACGGACCCTATGGGACCTTCAAATCACGGGTCCAGGTCCATTTACCCAAAATGTTGACCAAAGTCAACTTAAATTCAATTTTAAAGGCAAATCTAGCATTTTTCTCAATTTTTCATAATAAAGCTTCCCGGCTATACGCCCGAGCTGCGCAGGCAAAACGAGGTGAGATAAAAGGAGGCTTTCAAGGTCTCGGAACACCGTTTTGACATATAAAATAAGGGATGACCTTTTGGGTCATCACAGCCAGTCGGATGAGATTGACCCATATAAGACAGTACATGGAGATACTCTACCCCGACATCACCGACAATACATATGAGCTACATATTACTCGGTATACGAGGTTGATGTTGCTTCTTTTATTTGGGGGGATCTTTGTGAAACCCCACGTGTTATTTTTCTCTCTTCTCTTACGTAAAATACGTAACGTGGCGT
>ML286612.1:0-20890 GCA_005239495.1 Nicotiana undulata
CAGACACCAGAATTTCACTCCAACACCAGATTTTTACACTTTAACTCACCCCGTTAGCTACCCTTAAACTCACCCGAGCCCTCGGGTCTCAAAACCAAAAATACACACGTCTCCCAATATATCCTACGGACTTATTCAAGCTTTTAAATCATCAAAATATCATCAAAATCAACAAATTAAACCTCAAAACTCATAGATTTTCTTATAAACTTCATAAAGTCTAATTCCTCCAATTTTGATCCGAAACACGTCATTTCAAGTCCGTTTTACACAAAATTTTACAGATAAGTCACATAATATATAATAAACCTGTTTCGGGCTCCGAAACTGTAATACGGGCCCGGCAACACGGTTTTCAGATAATTATTCATTTCCAAAATCCTTTATTATTTTCAGAAAATAATTTTCTTTAAAAGTTCATTTCTCGGGCTTGGGACCTCGGAATTCGATTCCGGGCATACGCCCAAGTCCCATATTTTCCTACGGACCCTGCGGGACCGTCAGTTCACGGGTACGGGTCCGTTTACCAAAAATATTGACCAAAGTCAACTTTATTCAATTATTCAATTCAAAAATTCCATTTTTATCAAATGTTCACATAGAAGCTTCCCGGTTACATGCCCGGGCTGCGCACGCATATCGAGGTGAGATTAACGGAGGCTTTCAGGGCCTCGGAACGCAGATTTAACTAGAATTACTTAAGATGACCTTTTGGGTCATCACAACCAAAAAGTCGACCCCCGAGCCCGCACCTCGAAACCCGACAAATTTTACCAAAAACCCAACACCCATTCCGATACGAGTTCAACCATATAAATTTTATCGAATTCCGATATTATTTGGTCCCTCAAATCATGATTTTTCAATTTAGGAAATTCCTTTCAAACCCCACAATTTCCTCAACTCAAAACACAATTTAAATGATAAAAACAAGGACTAATTCATGAAATATATTTAATTCTAGTGGAAGAACACTTACCCATTCGACTTGTGTGAAACCCCGAAAAGAACCGCCAAGAACCGAGCTCTAGAAGTCAAAATATGTTTAAAAATGGTGAAACCCCCGATTTTGAAAACTTATATTTTGCCCAGGTCTTTAAGGCATCGCGATCACGTGAAATTATTTGTGATTGCGTTGAGGAAAAATAGCACTGGCCAAAAATGTCCTATGCGATCATGAAGGTACATAAGCGATCGCATATAAAAAATTATCTGTTGTCCCCAATGCCACCCTATGCGATCGCGAAGCACAGAATGCGATCGC
This sequence comes from Nicotiana undulata, assembly GCA_005239495.1. Lineage (NCBI taxonomy): Eukaryota > Viridiplantae > Streptophyta > Magnoliopsida > Solanales > Solanaceae > Nicotiana > Nicotiana undulata. The sequence continues at coordinate 1,265 of ML286612.1, forward strand.
GTAGAAGAGATATTCTGATGCCCCTGCTGGAACACTATGCGATCGCGAGGTTGAATATGTGAACTCATAGAAGGAAGAATTAGGCTTCCGCGATCGCGATCTAGACTATGCGAACGCATTGAAGGAAAATATGGGCGAGTCAGCATAGCACTATGCGATCGCGACTACTTCTATGCGATCGCATAGAAGGAAACTAGATGACAGGTTCAACAGTGGAAAAATGAGGAAAATTGACCCGAAGCTTATCCGTAACACACCCGAGACCCCCGGAACCCCGTCTAAATGCACGAACAAGTCATATAACCTAACACGGACTCACTCGAGGTTTCAAAGCACATAAAACAACACCAAAACGACCAATCAAACCAAGAAATCAACTTATAGATTTTCAAAACTTCAAATATCAAGACTCGCGTCGAAACCTATCAATTTAACCCAGAATGATGTGAAATTTTGAAGACAAATCATAAATGACACGAAGGACCTACAACCACTCTCTTAATTCCATTCCGAGCCCGATATTAAAATTTCACCTATCGGTCGAAATTGCCGAAATTCTATCTTTCGCCAAATTACCTCAAATTACCCTACGGACCTTAAAAACCAATTCCGGACGCACTCCTAAGTCCAAAATCACCATACGAAGTTGTTGACATCACCCAAAACTCATTCCGATACCGTTTACACAAAAGTCAAACCTCCGGTCAACTCCCCTAATTTAAACTTCAAAAATTGAAATTTGCCTCCCAATTCGACTCCGGGTTATCCGGTAACTGAATCCAACCACGCACGCAGGTCGGTATTCCCAATGTGAAGTTGTTCATGACCTTACGCCACCGAATGAAGCCTAAATTCTCAAAACGACCTGTCGGGTCGTTACATTCTCCCCCTCTTAAAATAAATGTTCGTCCTCGAACGTGCCAAGATTAATCTCGAACTCATCCAATCACTGATTGCACGCTTCCAACACACACCAGCGGGTGATCCCACGTCACCCTAACTTACATAAGCCTAATGGCACAATCACAACTACAATATAGCCTTCCCATTACCATCGATGAGCCTCATACCTTAATTTCTCACCTTCCACTCATTTCCAAATGACCCAATTCTAAATCCATCCCCGAAATTAGCCTCAACCAGCTATATTAACTCATGACTATACCCATAAGGTACGACCACAAACTATAACACATCACACATGGGCTAAAATAACACTTTTTATCACAATAGCTGCCCGAAATCAACTCAACATTGGCAATTAGCCTCACATATGAAAGAACTCTGTTTCCAAGCCCCAAAATACTGAAAATGATGCAATAAGCACGAAGACCTCATCATTAGACACCCGAATCACCGAGCCACAACTAACACCACCGGGCACACACCCCTCAAGCTAGACTACAGAAGCACATAATGAAATGACTGAATATGAAATTAGAAACATATAAAGGAACTATCAAACAAGCCCATAGGCATAACTCTCTATCGATACTGACTTACCAAAAAGCAATATAACAAGGAAGAAGCAAAGCATATGAAAAAATCAAAAGTATCTCATTCTGATATAACTCCCACCGCGATACTCAACCCGGTCCAAACATATCAAATCACAAAAGATCACGAGGGTCTCGTCCTCAACTCTATATCACATGCCGACTATATATCATACCAATTGAAATCTCCCGCTAACTCATCTCGGCTAACAAAATCATAAAGTCACTTAACTCACATCTCGATGGAGTATCAAATCACAGCTCGTAACCCAGAATCTTTAGGAAAAATCACATAAATCTTACCATGGTGAACATCAAGGACTCACTTCTATTCTCGCCACTATCAATGATGAATAAAACAACGATAGACACTGCTACTACTCATAGAATCTTCCAACAGGAGCAAACACAAAAATAGAGTGCAAAGCATGAAACTTACTCATAAATAAGCAACAAATAAGGGAAACTCGTCCCGACCAACAAAAATATAGTGAAATCAATGGTGCCCCTCTGTAACCCATCAGAATACACCTCTATGATAATATCTAGGACATCAGCCTCCAGCCTACTATATGAAACATATCAATGGGTCAGGACTCCGCCTCTTGGGCGCCCTCTACTCACCTGAATACTCTGCTATAACACACCTGCCTGAATCCTTGAACAATCTCTCACCCTATGGCTAACATCCCCACGCTCAAAACAACCCCTATGTTGGCGTGGCTGTGGAAACCATACAATACGAGTCCTCTAAGACCCATGAGTACCTGAAATCTCATGCGAAGCTGAACTGGCTGACCCACAAAATTTCTATTGTGTCGTACCTTGGCTCCATAACAAGGACCAGTATATTTCTCCGACCTTCGAGGGCTCCTTGCCTCTCTGAACTCTCTCTCCTGATCTCGTCTTTCCTCTCGCTCCCGACCCCACATGCTCTGTAACCGACGAGCAATCCCTACTACTTGCCGAAACGAGGCATCCGACTCTAACTCTCGTGTCCTGCTGAACCGAATATCATGCTCGAGTCCCTCAATGAATCTACGGACTCGCCTCCTAACTGAAGCAACCAAGTGAGGTAAATAACTGGCAAACTCACTGAATCTGACGGCGTACTCCAATATTGACATAGTGTCCTTACACAAATTCTCAAACTTCGCGCGTCATGCATCTCGGAGGGACTTAAGTGCAAACTCCCTCACAACATCTCTGAAACCTGAATCCATGCAAGTGAAGCTGACTCGGCCAGGCTACCCCAACTCATATGCCGCCACCACTGACCAAACCACTACTCTGAACCTGAGACGTGACAAAAGAAATCCCGCTCGTCTCCATAATACCCGAAGTACGAAGAATATCGTGACACTTCCCCAGAAAACCCTTGTATCACCCGTAGCCAATCCACTAAAAGATAGGAGGGTGGTACTTACTGTACCTTTCCATTTCAAGGTGTTCTTCCTCCGATGATGCTGCCCTAACCACGGGATGAGCTGAAACCACACGTTGTGCTGACATGGCAATTGGATCCTCACCAACATGATCTCGCTGCTCTGGAGTGTAAACAATGGGAGTTTGCACCCTTGATCAGTGAAGTAGCTGCCTCACCTGGCATCAACCCCACATGAGTCAATGTACCAATTATTCTCAAAAACTGCGTCCTGGTCTCCTGAAGTTCGAGGTAGCAACAGGCACCTCCAGTACCCGTTCCCCAACTGGAATTACTGGCGGCTCCTGAACGGTTGCTGTGGTAGGCATCTTAACTGTGGCACGTGTTCCTCGCCGGCCTCTGTCTCTTGCCCTTGCAACATTTGTTTCGGGGTAACATCAGCAGGAACCGCAGCTCATGTCCTCACCATCGGTGAAAGAATGGAACGATAAATTTCAAATTTAAAGATCAAAGAACTCGCACGATGGGATTGAAGGAAGTGAAATTGTCCTAATAGTTCCTTAGCCTCTCGAAGATAAGTACAAATGTCTCCGTACCGATCCGCAAGACTCTACTATAAACTCGCTTACGACTCGTAGCACCTATGAACCTAGGGCTCTGATACCAACTTGTCACGACCTAAATTTCCCTCCCTTGGGTATCGTGATGGCACCTAGTCTTAGGGACTAGGTAAGCCTAACATTTACAAAACATTAACAATAATAAAAGAAATCTAACAGTCTTGATATAGAAATCTTGAACAAATTTACAATTTCCCAAAACCGGTAATACAAGTCATAAGCTCTACGAATTTACTCTAAAAGCTCTAAATTACCACTGTTCGGAATGAATACAACAGGGTATGAATAATAAATACAAGAAGGAGACTCTGAAGCCTGCGAACGCAACAACAAGTTACCTTGAGTCTTTTCGTCAATGGTCTCCGCAGCTACTAACAATAATTACCTGGATCTGCACACAAAAATGCGCAGAAGTATAGTATGAACACACCACAACGGTGTCCAGTAAGTATCAACACTAAACTCGGTGAAGTAGTGACGAGGACTAGTCGAGACACCACTGGTATAGTAAATTAAACATGCATCAATATAGAAAAGGTCGGGCATAATATCTATATAAAGGTTTTATGATATCGTTAACAACATGGAAATAAAAGGCGGAAGGAATTTCTGAAAACTAATTAACGGAATAACATAATAATACCAGAAGAATGGACAGAAAAAACACGAGCCAAAATTGGAAAACCACCACACAATAAACACACCGGTAAATCAGCACTGCGTCAGTTTTTCCACATCAAACTTTAACCAATAAACCCAATAAATTGGTGAAAACTTTTAAACCGCAATTTATATTGAAAGCTTTGAACATATAATCATTTCAGTATAGAAAGATCCTCTTTGAAACATACTTTCTACGAAAGTATATATATATATATATATATANAAGGAACTATGTTTTAAAGATTTCTCCATCCAATATATATATATATATATATATATTGGATGGAGAAATCTTTAAAACATAGTTCCTTGAAGATGCATGATTTTCAAATACACTTTCCCAATAAATGACTTTCAAATATCATTTTCTGCAAGACAAATGCTTTTCAAATATACTTTTGAAATATAACTTTTCGATCATAATCTCTTCAAGATAAATCTATCGTAACTCAGTCCGTAACTCAGAATTTGTCATGCAGTACAAGGGAAAAGCTTCCGGAAACCATCCGTAGTCCCAATTTAAATATGCAATACAGTACAGGGGGAAAGCTCCCGGAATCTCGTTCGTAGTCCCAATTTAAATATGCAATGCAGTACAGGGGAAAAGCTCCCGGAATCTCGTCCGTAGTACCAATTTAAATATGCAATGCAGCCACTGAGGAAAACAACCAGAATGCGACAGAAACAACATACATTGCCACAACAGGCGGAAAAGCAACAAAGACAGAATGCAAGGTGCGATGAGCAAATCAATACAATGACTTGAATAACAAGAATGGTAAGAACTCACTCATAAGAAGTAGCCACTTAAAGGAATGCCAAGCACAAAGAGAAACATCATAACGAGCTGAAAATAAGGCAAATATACCAATGATTCTATATATTCAAGTTCATAACCAGAAACCAAATCATCCCGGCAAGAGAAACAACTATAACCAATCTCACTTAGACAATTAACTTCACAAAATAAACTTAGCTTGAACAAGGTTCAGTATAGAAAACACCAAAGAAATACCATCAACATGGACGATTATCAATTAAACCTAAATAGCACTTAAGGGACAGTCATATAAATCACAATGTACGACTCACGGGTATGCTTGACACCAACGTATAGGTATTCCAATTACTGCTAAGCAATTATAGGGTGAGATTATACTAGTTCTAGTCAAATAGGCAGTGTATGAAGGAAGATATAGCATAACGGAGGAAAGGCAAAGTCTTCATTTTAGTCAATTAAAATCAAATAAGAAACAAAGGAACACTAAGCAAGTACTAATTTGAGCAGGAAGAGATGAATCTAGCAAATCATGAACTCAGATATAACAATTACAATTCATACACGGGGAATATAAGGACCTGAAAATCCTAAAAGTCCAACCTATTTGCAAATAAGTCTGAGTACGCACTCGTCACTACGCGTACACGGGCTACAATCAACATAGAAGACTCAATCCTAAGGGGTATTTCCCCCACACAAGGTTAGGCAAGATACTTACCTCAAAGACGATAACCCGGTATTTTAAATTGACTTCTCGGGCGAAAAGACCTCCGGACGGCTCAAAAGCAACTAGAGTAACTTCAAAATACACATACTATTCCGAATAATAAAGTTTCAACCTTTACAAAATTATAAAAATTGACCCAAAAGTCGACCCCCGGGCCCGCACCTCAGAACCCGACAAATGTTTCCAAAAACCGAACTCCCATTCCGATACGAGTTCAACCATACAAATTTTATCAAATTCCGATATCATTTGGTACCTCAAATCATGATTTTTAAATTTAGGAATTTTCTTTTAAAACCAACATTTTCCTCAACTCAAAACACAATTTAAATGATAAAAACAAGGACTAATTCATGAAATATATTTAATTCTAGTGGAAGAACACTTACCCATTTGATTTGTGTGAAAACCCCTCAAAGAATCGCCAAGAACCGAGCTCTAGAAGTCAAAATATGTTTAAAATGGTGAAACCCCCGATTTTGAAAACTTATATTCTGCCCAGGTCCTTAAGGCATCGCGATCGCGTGAAATTATTTGTGGTCGCGTAGAGGAAAAATAGCACTGGCCAAAAATGTCCTATGCGATCAGGAAGGTACATATGTGATCGCATATACGAAATTATCTATTGTCCCCAACACCACCCTACGCGATCGCGATCGCGATTGCGAAGCACGGAATGCGATCGCATAGAAGAGATAATCTGATGCCCCTGCTAGAACACTATGCGATCGCGAGGTTGAATATGCGAACGCGTAGATGGAGGAAGTAGGCTTCCGCGATCGTGATCTAGACTATGCAAACGCATTGATGGAAAATCTGGGCTAGTCATTATAGCACTATGCAATCACGACTAATTCTATGTGATCGCATAGAAGGAAACCAGATGACAAGTTCAGCAGTGGAAAAAATGAGGAAAATTGACCCGAAGCTTATCCGTAACACACCCAAGACCCCCGGGACCTCGTCTAAATGCACGAACAAGTCATAGAACCTAACACGGACTCGCTCGAGTTTTCAAATCACATAAAACAACACCAAAACGACGAATCAAACCAAGAAATCAACTTTCAGATTTTCAAAACTTCAATATAAAGACTCGCTTCAAAACCTATCAATTTAACCCGGAATGATGTGAAATTTTGCAGACAAATCATAAATGACACGAAAGACCTACAACCACTCTCGGAATTATGTTCCGAGCCCGATAGCATAATTTCACCTATCGGCCGAAATTGCTAAAATTCTATCTTTCGCCAAATTACCTCAAATTACTCTACGGACCTCCAAAACCAATTCCGGACACACGCCTAAGTCCAAAATCACAATACGAAGCTGTTGACATCACCCAAAACTCATTCGAGACCCTTTACAGAAAAGTCAAACCTCTGGTCAAATCCCCTCATTTAAACTTCAAAAATTGAAATTTGCCTCCCAATTCAACTCCGGATTATCAGGTAACTGAATCCAACCACGCACGCAGGTCAGTATACCCAATGTGAAGCTTTTCATGACCTTACGCCACCGAACGGAGTCTAAATTCTCAAAACGACCGGTCGAGTCGTTACAAAACATGATTATTGGGGGCAGTGACCATGCCTCCATCAATGACATCAAGTTCACTTCCACTCACAAACTCAAGATATCGATCACCTACGAACGATATGATGGCTTCGAAAAGAGTATCATCTTCGATGAGTCAGATGATGACAGTTTGACTTTCCCTCACAGTGATGCACTTGTCATTACTTTACGAATTCTTGATACTAATTTTAAGAGAGTTATGGTGGACGATGGAAGAAGAGCATGCAGTATCCATGCTCGAGGTCTCCTACAGATGTGTCTTGAGGATAAGATATTGTCGTGCTACATTACACTAACTTTCTTTAATAATGTCTTTGAACGAATATCTGGCGAGATCACACTCCCCGTCCTCACTGGTGGTGTGACGTTGGAGACTACATTCTACATCATGGATCATGACACCGCATACGACGCCATTGTAGGTCGACCATGGATACAACCCATGAGGGCGGTCCCCTCCAGCCTGTACCAAGTGATAAAGTTCCCGACCTCCTAGGGAATATTCAACATACAAGGGGAACAACGCACATCTCTGTATTACTATCGGATCACCCTGGACAATACGACTACTCAACAAAATAAAGAAAAACAAAGGAATCAAAGCAATCAGCAAGGTCGAGGTCCCTACATGACGAATCCAAAGACATCATTATGGATCCAGAGACGGTCGAAGCTGCAGGATCAACCATAGAAGACCTCTATCTCGTACGGCTAGATCAAAGCGATCCCAGTAAAAGGGCCTACATCCGCTGCAAACTCAAAGACCCAAGTAAATTTAGTCAAATCTTAGTAGCTAGCACAGATTTGTTTGGGTTTAGCCATGCAGAACGGCATGCCCAAAGAGATAGTGTCACGACCCAAATTTCCTACCCGCCGGGATTGTGATGGCACCTAACATTGAACCCACTAGGCAAGCCAACGTTAATAATTGTTTACATTATTCCTTTATCATTAACAGCAAACATGTAATATACAAATCAACGAAAATCAAAGTGCGAAATAAAACAAAGTCTAACAACTTGTTTAAACACTATTGTGAAACCCGTTATAAATACTCCCAGTACTGGTGTCACAATTTCACGGACTGTCTATGAATACTACAAATATAGGTCTGAATAAAAGTAAATACATTTGTCTAAGAAATACATAAAGACATGAAAGAAATAGGATAGAAGGTGACGCCAAGGCCTGCGGACGCTTGCGGGACTACCTCGGGGTCTCCACTGGACTGAAGGAAGCAACCTCGATCTAGAGTCCGTAGGGTCCAGTACCGGGATCTGCACAAACAAATGTGCATAGTGTAGCATCAGTACAACTGGCCCCATGTACTGAGTAAGTTTCAAGCCTAACTTCGGCGAAATAGTGACGATGCTAGGACACGACAACCAAATAAACCTGTGCAGTTTGATAATATACGGAGACAATGATAATAACAAGAAGTAAGCAGCTAAGCATAAAGGAAAGGGGAACATGCTGAGGGGAGGAAATATCAAATAATGGAAATAACGAAGTAAAGCAATAAATAAAATATCAACCTAACAGTAGAAAATAGTAACACAACAGAAAAAAAGTGCACAGCATCACCCTTCGTGCTTTTACTCTCATCCTCACCAAATAATAAATAGAAATGCACGGCATCACCCTTAGTGCTTTTAGTCTCATCCTCACAATAAATCAATAGAAACGGCACGACATCACCCTTCGTGCTTTTACTCTCATCCTCACCAAATAATAAATAGAAATGCACGGCATCACCCTTAGTGCTTTTAGTCTCATCCTCACAATAAATCAATAGAAACGGCACGACATCACCCTTCGTGCTTTTAATTTCATAATATGGCACGACATCACCCTTTGTGTTTTTACACTCTCTCACAATATTATACACGGAATCACCCTTCGTGCTTTACACTCTTCCTCACCCAAGCAAATCAATAACAGCAATCCAACAAGGAAAATCGACAATATAAACAACAACAATAAAGATATAACGTCCCGGCAAGGGAGCCAGTAGTAGAATCAATACCATCCCAACAAGGGAAACATCTATAACCAATCTCACTTAGTGCATAACTTCACATAAAAATTCTCAACTGGAACCAATACTCAACAATGATCAATATCAAGGAATTGCCACCAACATGGATAACTATAAAGTGAAACTCAAGTAATACTTAACGAAAATCACATAAATCATAATATTCGACTCACGGGCATGCTTGACACCAACGTATAGGTACTCGTCACCTCCCCTATACGTTGAACATGATACTAACACATAGCAAATAGCACACAACACCTATTCCCTCAAGCTAAGGTTAAGCCAAACACTTGCCTCGAATTCCACAACCAAACTCAAGCCTCAATTACCACTTTCCCTTTAGAATTCGCCTCCAATTCAATTGTATCTATACATAATTAGCTTAATAGTATCAATAAATGCTAAATAATTAAACCCCAATACTTAATTATGAGTTTTCTATCATTCTTCCCAAAAAGTCAAAAATCGACCCCACGCCCGCTTGGTCAAAACACGAGGTTCGGACCAAAATCCGATCACCCATTCACCCACGAGCCCGAATATGTAATTAGTTTCAGAATCCGACCCCAAATTGAGGTCTAAATTCCCAAATTTGTAAAATCCCTAACTCTCCTAAAATCCCTAATTTCTACCCTTAAAGCACAAGATTTAGGCCTAGAAATCTAATGGGTGTTAACGGAAATTGAAGATAATGAGATTAGAAACACGAAACTATGATTTGGTGATGAAATCCCTCTTCAAAAATCTCACAAAGTCGGATTCTATGGAAGAAAATATGAAAATGGGGTCTTTTCCTGCTTTAGTTTCTGTTTTAAACCCCTAGGCAGACCCTCTACGCGAACGTGAGGGTCTGCTACATTCGCATAGCACTGGCCACCATTTCCCTTCGCGTTCGCGTGCCTTTTGTCGCGTTCGCATAGGGTGTTGACCCATCCCCAGTCCCCTCTAATGCTATGCGTTCGCGAGAAGGCCATGTGTTCGCGGAGGGTTATCCTGACATGCCTTCGCGTTCGCGTGAGGGGGACACGTTCGCATAGGCCTTTCCCCAAATCCCCCTGATCAGCCTCCTAAAATTATGCGTTCGCACCTAAATCGATGCATTCGCATAGTGCAACCCAGCCCCAGCCCAAATTACTCATCGCGTTCCCGTGGGTTACCACGCGTTTGCATAGAACAAAATACTCACACCAGCAAACAACATTCTCACAAGATTTTTCTAAGTCCAAACCACCTCGACACCTATCCGAAACTCACCCGAGCCCTCGGGGCTCCAAACCAAACATGTACACAACCCTAAAAACATCTTACAGACTTACTCGTGCGATCAAATCGCCAAAATAACATCTTGAACAACGAATTTAGCATAAAAATCAAAGACAATCTCAAGAACTTTCAAAGTTTCAAATTTCACAACTACGGGCCTGAATTAAGTCAACTGACCTCCGTTTCTTACCAAATTTTACAGGCACAACTCAAATATCATATTAAACCTGTACCGGGCTTGGGAACCAAAATACGAGCGCGATACCATCAAATTTGAATTATAGCCAAATTTCCAAATACTCTTATATCTTCAGTAAAATAATTTCTTTCAAAAATTCATTTCTCGGGATTAAGACCTCGGAATTAAATTCCGGGCATACGCCCAAGTCCCATATTTTCCTACGAACCCTCTGGGACTGTCAAATCACGGGTCCGGGTCCGTTACCCATAATGTTAACCGAAGTCAACTTAAATTTAATTTTAAAGGCAAAATTAGCATGTTTCTCAATTTTTCATATAAAAGCTTCTCGGATATACGCCCGGGCTGCGCACGCAAAATGAGGTGAGATAAAAGGACATTTTCAAGGCCTCAGAACACAGTTATGACTTTTAAAACAAGGGATGATCTTTCAGTTCATCACAGATAGCCACACACAGGTCAAATGTCGACTCCTACTACCCCCCAACAAGGTAGGTTCGATAAAAATTCAACCCCATCATCAATGAAGTCGTCCTCGAGGAAGTGGAGAAACTATTGGACAACGCCTTTAATAGGGAGTCGAAGTACCACAAATGGATAGCTAATGTGGTAACAATCACAAAGAAGAATTGGAAATGGAAAATGTGCGTGGACGTTACCGATCTGAACAAAGCATGTCTAAAGGATTCATTCCCATCACCACACATCGATCATCTTATCGACACCACAACAAGACATGAGCTACTGATATTCATAGACGCCTACTCAGGCTAGAATTAGATACTCATGGAAGAAGACGACCATGAGAAACCACATTCATCACTCACGGGGGAACGTACTGCTACAGGATCATGCCATTCAGGTTTAAGAATGCGGGGGCTACCTATCAAAGGCTTGTCACGAGGATGTTCAAAGATCAGCTCGGCAAGACCATGGAAGTGTTCATCATTGACATGTTGGTTAAATCCTTGAGGGACGAGGATCACATCAACCATCTGAAGGAAGCTATCGAGATATTGAGTTAATATGGGATGAAATTGAATCCCGAGAAATGCGCATTTGGCGTAACTTTGGGTAACTCTTAGGTTTCCTGGTTATGCATCATGAATTGAGTTCAACTCGGATTAGATTAAGGCTATCGACGGAATATCAGAACACCTAACCACCAAGAAACATGTCTAAAGACTGACGGGTCGAACCGCCGCCTGTCCATATTCATCTCGAGGTCGTCCGACAGGTGCCAGAGGTTCTTCAATGTACTCAAAAGGATAATGGCCTATCATCTCCACAATGTATAAAAGTGCTGAAGGAACTCAAGGAATACCTATCATCGCCACTCTTGCTCTCAAAGCCCGAACCCAGGGAACACCTCCTCGTCTACCTTGTTGTTTCAGAAGTAGCAGTAAGTGTAGTCCTAGTTCGAGAAGACAAAGGTACGGAATCTCCAATTTATTGTATAAGTAAAACACTCATCGACACCGAGATGAGGTATCCCCACCTCGAGAAACTAGCCCTGGCCCTTGAAGTAGCTTCAAGAAAGCTCAGACCATACTTGCATTGCCATCCAATCTCGGTCGTCACCATGTTTCCTTTAAGAAGCATACTGGACAAACCTGGGCTGTCGGGGAGACTGGACGAATGGGAAATAGAATTAAGTGAGCACGAATCACTTACCAACCTCATAGTTATAAAATTACAAGTGCTCGCCGACTTCGTCGCGGACTTTAATACCAAGGTGATGCCCGAAGCTGAAAAGGAAGCCACTCAAGTTTCTAACATAGCGTAGGACCCTGGGTCTTGCACACAGATGGAACATCCAATACAGGTGGCTCCAGACTGCGACACGTGCTCGAAGTCCCAACCGGAGAGGTCATTCGCCAATCTCTAAGCTAACCAGATATGACTAACAATGAGGCCGATTATGAGGTCGTAACTACAAGATTGAGGCTAGCACTCTAGTATGGGGAGAGACGTCTATGATTACGCTGAGTATCCCAGCTCGTCATCAACCAAGTTACTGGGACTTTCCATATCAAAGAGCAAAGGTTGCACAAATACTAGACCGAGATATGGAAATTGCTTAAAAAATTTAACGAATGCCAGCTCGACCAAATTCCACAAACTCAGAACGTCGAGGCGGACGACCTCGTAAAATTGGATGCCGCAACCAAAAGCATAACTCCTGTTGTAAACAATGTGGTGCATCTCCTCAGCTCAGCCTTAGATCATGTCGAGGTAAAAACTTTAAGCTTAACCCGGGACTGGTGCAATTGTATTATATGTTACTTGTAGAATAATGTCCTCCCAAATGATAAAAAAGAAGCCAGGAAGTTGAGAATACAAGCGGCGAGGTACAACCTCCTCAATAACGAACTGTATAAAAGGACATACAGTGGTCCACTAGCAAAATGTTTGGGCTCAAATCAAACTCAACGTGTCCTCGTGGAAGTCCACGAAGGCCACTATGGCAGTTATTCCTGTGATCGAGCACTCGTCAGATGACTCATACGGGCAGTATCCTATTGGCCTACCATGAAGAAAGATGCCCTAGAATTCGTAAATAAGTGCGAACAGTGTTAGAAGTATGCCCCAATAATCCACCAAGCAGGCGAACACCTCCATTATAGCATCTCTCCATGGTCGTTCATCAAGTGGGGAATGGACATCGTGGGACCACTCATGTGGGATGAGTTAATGTTAAATTCCTTTTAGATTTTACTAATTGTTTCTCCAAATGGGTGGAAGCAGGCGCATTCGCTCAAATTCGTGACAAGAAGTAATCAACTTCATATGGAAGAACACCATCTGTCGTTTTGGCCTGCCCGAAGAAATAAGTTGTGACAGCGGACCCCAGTTCACATTGAGAAAAACCACCAAAAGTTTTGAGAAGTGGCATATCAAAAGAATACTCTCAACCTCATACCATCCGGCCAGCAACAGGCAAGCAGAATAATCCAACAAGTCAATTTTGAACATCTTAAAGAAGAGACTCGAAGATGCTAAGGGACTATGGCCGGAGACACTCCCAGGAGTGTTGTGGGCATATAGGACGACTCCAAAGCAAGCACATGAGAGACACCTTACTCCTTAGTTTATGGGACAGAAGAAGTCACACTGGTCAAAGTAGGGGAACTAAAGGTGTTTACAGGACGGGTTGGACCGAGCTGGACATGGAAAAAAACAACACGTCCGATTAGTGGGGCGCGCAGGTTAGTGGGCTGGGGTTCCGGGCTGGTAGTGGGATGGGATATTTAAAGTTTTGTTAAGCCCGTCCAGGTTCGAGCTGATACTTAATCTTTTTATTTATTTTAGTGTATTATATTTTCTTGTTCAATGTAATTGATACATAAGTGTTTGTAAACTTTTAAATAATCAAAAAAGTATTTTAAGGCATAAAATTAAACTTTTAAACTTTAAAGTTTAAAGTTATAAATTTGAAATTTGAAAATTAAATTAAGTGGCTACATAAAATTATTTAATAAGACTAATATGTAAGGATCAAACTTCAAAGGCTTTCATTTCATATTTTCATTGCATATTAATACTTCAAATTAAATTGTCTAATAAACTAACACATTAAGCTTAAATAAGTCTAACAAATTCAAAATAACACAACTTGTCTCAATTTAACTTAAATACGAATTCTTAGAGGACGCTCAAGACAACCCTTGATATGCCTTCTTAAACCAGTTGTTCCCACCCACTTTCGACGAATATTAAAGACTGGGCCACGATTCTTGCACTCTACTTTGCGAACTTCTTCATTTTCTGTTACCACATCAAAGTGTTCCCAGACATGTGAGCGCTCTAGAAGCACGAGGCATGATTTTACTTGAACCTAACAAAAATGGTAACCAAGCTTGACTTGATAATTTTAATTTTGTAGTAGTTGCCGTAAATAATTAATAAAACTTGAAATATTAATTGATTGAGAGCTTAAGAGCAATAAGCAATTCAATAATCAAGAGGGAATTGAGAGATAATTAGAGTAGAAGACGAGAGTAAGTTGTGAGATAAAATAAAGAAGAGGGAGGCTATTTATAGTATTTAAAAGGCTAAAAATATAATTTAACAATTATTAGGGGTGGAGGGGTTATTATAGTAAGGGCATAGGCCGAAATGACTAAAAGTGGAAAAAATGGTCGTTGCCCAACGGTCATTTTTTATTTTGACCGTTGGCAATGGCCAATATTTAAAAAAAAATACAACTTAAATCGGGCTGGAACACGGTTAAAACCCTTGAACGGGTTACCGAGCTAGCCGGGTTCTGGTGCACCAGTAGCCAAAAAAGGCCGGATCTCGTCCGGCACAACCACCCTACCCTAGCCAACTCATCCCACCCCTTACTAGACTGGGCTGACCCGGGCTGAATTGGGTCGAACCAGGCTGTTATTGGGCCGACCCGACCCAATTAACACCTTTAAGTGGAACCCAGCCAAAGGTACACCAATGAGAGCAGCAATGACAATGACGAGAACAGAAGATAGGACTTCGATGCAGTCGAGGAGCGAAGAGATATGGCGTACATAAGAATGGTGGCACAGAAACAACAAGCATAACGCTACTACAATAGAAAGGCCAAGGTACGGTTACTCAAGATCGGGGACTAGGTGCTCAACGCCAAGACCCAAGTAGGAGAAGATCCCCGAGAAGGTAAATTAGGAGCCCATTGCGATGGACCGTACAAAATCATAGGTAAGGCAGACAAGGATTCATATAAACTAGAGACATTGGAAGGAAAACTCTTACCAAACAATTGGAACATCAGCCACCTCAAGTACTTCAACTTCTAAAAAATAAGAAGTGCCCCGTAAGTCGTACTCTTTTTTCCTTACATGAGTTTTGCCCTAACAGGGTTTTCTCAAGGAGGTTTAACGAGGCAACAAACGGGACATTTTCAGGTGAAGTACGCGAGAGCAACCATAATTCATTGCCCGACTCCTCAAGAATCTCTGAGTCAAAACATGAAGGGACTAGATCCAACTCCCAAAACTTGCAATTTTCTCAAATATTCCTTAGAGCGACACAATGTAACTGATACAATACAAGTTAAAATAAATGAGTACATGTTTATTGAAACTACTCTCCTAAGTCTCTCAACTAAGAGGTATTCTTGACCAGCTCGAGTAAAGCCTCTCCACCCTTAGCCATATCTCAACTAAGAGGTATTCTCGACCATCTCGAGTAAAGCTTGGGACCTTGGCCACATCTTAACTAAAGGTCACGCTTGACCATTTCGAACAAAACTCCTCTGCCCCTGGACAAGTCTTAAATAAAATATACGTTCATCCAGTTCGAACAAAACTCCTCGATGTCATGCCCCCCATTTTTCTCGCACACGTTAGGTACGCAGAGATCGGGTTTTATGACATTTTGGATAACTCCTTAAAGGAAAAGGTTAAAGGAAGAGTCGCCACCTAACGATTTTGCGGTGCGTTAGGGCACCTTGAGTAGTTAACTCATAAACTAGTTTGAATTACCAGAGATTGGGTAAGGGCTTGAAATTATCCCGAGGGGAAGGTATTAGGCACCCCTCGAGATCCACAACTGTGGGTCCCGGCCAAATGATTTCGTGAAGTTTGGACAATAAATGACAAGCAAGGCTCACGTAAGAGGCGTATTTCAAGTAAATACTGAAATTACTAAAAGAAATTTAAAGAATAACAAAGTAAAATCATTTGAATGAAAATGTCCTAGGGTTTAAAGCAATATGGATCACATCAATGCAATACCCGGTATGTCACTCCTCGAAGAGGGGCTACACGGGGTATTAGCGCACCGGTCATCATATCTATATTCTACCCTTCCCACCCCGCTAAGGTATTTAAAACGCGTGTGTTGGTCACGAAGCCTATTGCGTGCTATTGCCCGTCCAATCATATCAGTCCCGGAGGGTATTTAGGACTACTATTCCTACAAGGTGAGTACTGGGTTTAACCCCTAAGTTTAAAAAGGGATAAAATTCTAAACGACAAGTAAGAAACAGTTAGGACATACACATAAGGGGATGCACATAAACAAATAAATGGCTCATATATTCCTCCACAAATTAGACATGTAAATAGCACGCCTCAAACACAAAAAGTCTCAGATTTCATAACCTAAGGTAGGATTTCTAGGTGTGAATACAGTAACAGGACAGTCTCATTTTTAGAAGAGGTGTACAACCAGTTTAGACCATTATAGCTAGCAAGCAGTGTACAGAAATAGTTTCGGGTTTTAATAAATATAGGTGCCTAAGGTTTGCCTAGGCGTCTGAAATTTTCTAATTGTCGTTTTAGGAAATAGATAGAATGCACCTCTTTTAGACTTAGTGCTAGTGAACAGGTGATTATGTGATCATGCAGGCAGGATGTCGAGTATGTGTCACGACCCGAAAATCCCACCTTCGGGCCATGACTGCGTCTAACATTAAACCCCCTAGACAAGCCAACGTTTGAAGTAAATAAACTCATTAACAGCAAAAAACGAACAGGATAACTAAAATACAACATAGCACTTTCGAAATAAAACCCATAAACAAATCCCAGAACTGGTGTCACATACTCACGGACTATCTAAGAGATTACTACAAACAAAAGGTCTGAAATAAATACATAAGACTGTCTTTGAAATACAAAGTAAGACAGAGCTGAAAGTGGAAAGTAGAAGGTGACGTCAAGGCCCACGAACGTCTGCGGGTCTACCTCGAGTCTCCTGTGTGACTGAATGAGATGCTCCGATCGTCAGTGATCTCCGGGTCCGGCTGCGTAGTCTGCACAACATAAAGAAGTGCAGGTGTAGCATCAGTACAACCGACCCCATGTACTGAGTAAGTGTCGAGCCTAACCTCGGCGAAGTAGTGACGAGGCTAGGACCAACACCACAAATGTACCTGTGTAATTTTATATAATAGTAGGAAAAATGACAACATAAATAAGCAAGTAAGACAGATACGGGGAGAACATGTTGGGGAGATAGGGTAACAGTATGCTAACACAATAGTACAAGGTAATAAATGAAACGCAAAGACACGACAGAAATATAGCTTCTCAAACAGATAATGAAGAGAAAAGGGCACGGCATGTCCCCTCGTGCATAACCTCACAGTCACTCGGCACGGAATGTCCCCTCGTGCATATATAATAACACTCGGTCAACACGGCATGTCCCCTCGTGCGACGAATAATAAAACACAAGGCAACAATAATATGAAATTCAACAACACGAAGTCTCAAGTGCATGGAATTATTCAATACAATTCTATTGTCCCGGCAAGGAGAAATCATCATTTACAACATCACAAATGCCCGACAAGGGTCTCAGCTATAACCAACCTCGCATCAGTAATACAATTTCAACAGTGTAAGCCTCAACTGGAGCAAATAACTCAATAACTCTCCACGTCATGAAACAACATCAAGTATCACTTTTAATTCATAATTTACTCATAGTGCGGGGAATATTAGGAACATAGCAAATTTCATCACAATTGACTCACGGGCATACTTGACCGCAACGCATAGGCACTCGTCACCACGCCTATACGTTGGACATGAGTTGCACATAGAAAATAAGACTTTATACCTAATCTCTCAAGCTGAGGTTAAACCAAACACTTACCTCAGCTCCAAAATTGCAAGTCAAGCTTCGATCACAACCTTTCCTTTAGAACCCAACTCCGGAACGGTATTATCTAGACATAATCAACCCAAGTACATCAATAAGTACTCAATAAATCAATTTCTAAGTCAAGTTATGCATTTCCTATTATTCTTCCAAGAATACTAAAATCCGACCCCGGGCCCACACGTTTAGATTTTCGAAAAATCGTGAAGGAATCAATTATCCGGAATCTAAGGATCGAAGTTATGTAATTTATTCAGGAATTTATGGCCTAACATGGAAATCACGAAATTCCTAAGAACCCTAAAGTTTACTACCTATTTCAATGATTTTAGGTGGTTTATTAGTGAATTAAGTTAGGAATTAT
The DNA here is from genome assembly GCA_005239495.1 of Nicotiana undulata. NCBI lineage: Eukaryota > Viridiplantae > Streptophyta > Magnoliopsida > Solanales > Solanaceae > Nicotiana > Nicotiana undulata. Next base: position 19,992 of record ML286612.1, read on the forward strand.
TGTTAAAATTAGAAGTTTTATGGGGTTTTACTTACCTCTTACAGTAGGTGGTCGTGGAAGGTGATTCCCCAAGATTGGATGCCCTCTAATGGAGTTTGAAGATGGAAGGAATGAGGAAAACCCGAAATTTTGGAGTATTTAAGTGGGCTGCCAACAGGGGTTTCCGCACCTGCGACCATAGGACCGCAGGTGCGGTCTCGCACCTGCGAGAAAAGGATCGCAATTGAGGAAAAGGGGCCTGGGACCCTGCGCTCACACCTGCGGGGTTGGGAGCCGCACCAGCGGTCCCGGTCCTGCGGAAATCTGGTCGCCCCTGCGGAAAGGGTCGCACCTGCGATGGCCTGGACCGCACCTGCGGCCTGAGTCTCGCGCCTGCGGACTTTGGGCAAGGGGCGGGGGTTCGCACCTGCGAGGCAGGGACCGTAGGAGCGGTCCCGCACCTGCGGCTGGGCAACCGCACCTGCGGTCACACCAGCTGCTGTGCACCAGCAGTGGTTTTTGCTGGTTTTTGGCCTCGCACGAGGTCCGGGAGGCACCTGGGCCCACCCGGGGCCCCGTCCAAAAATACCAACAAGTCCCAAATCATTAAACGAACTTGCTTGAGCTCACGGAACACTCAATACAACGCTAGAACTCAAAATCACTCTCCAAAACCCCTGAATTCAAAACTTAAGAACTTTGAAATTCTAGAATTCACTTTAATGCGCCGAACCGGCCTAAACCACTCGAAATGACTTCAAATTTTGCAGATAAGTTAAAAACGACATAACGGAACTATTCTCGGTCTCGGAATTTCATTCGGACCTCGGGAACATAAAATCACTTCTCAAACCACATTTCAAATTCTTTAGAAACCTCACAAGTTCATTAACTCCATTTTCCTCACTTGGACCCGAAAC
>ML286613.1:0-79070 GCA_005239495.1 Nicotiana undulata
GGCCTAGCGGGTTCAACGTTAGGTGCAGTCACGGCCCAAGGGTGGGAATTTGGGTCGTGACAGTTGGGCTTTGAGAAAATCAATTTCAACTCTTACTTTGGTCATACTAGGCCTTGTTCTTCCCTAGTAGCTAAGTCGATTTCAAGGGGAGTACCAATTGCACTCACCACTTGTTTTACATAATTCCAAGTATGCATATGAAAAGGAAGGCCAGGAAAAAGGACCCATACCAGAGTGATAGGCAAATCTTCTTCCGGTTTGAAGTCCGGCGACCATTTTTGAAGCCATATTTGCTGGCCTTCAATTTCGATAGCTCTTTTAAACCAAGCAGAATTAAAGTCCTTTTTATTAGTGAAATCTAGGAACACATTATACATGTCGTAGACCCCAATCTTGACAAAGCCCTTAATCGATACTAATTCCTTGAATTTTGACCTAATCTTGTCAATTTGGGGCCTTGGTTTGAGGAATCTCCCCACAATTGTGAGTTTGCACTCCTCATCCATAACACCATAGTAATCAGAGACTTTAAATAGAACCGTCGGCATACCGTTGTGCACTGTATGAGTCGCAATGACAGATTCTCTGGCATGGAGATTTGAGGAGATCGGAGTACTCGAAGAAGAAGAAATGACTTTTGTAGCATATGACAATTTGGGGTGAATTGGATCTGCGGGTTTGATTGCCATGTTAGAAGGAATCGATTGCCCTCCAGGCGCGCCAGAGCGGCGCCGTCCGGCGGGTCCATCGGGGGCGCGTGAGAGAGAGGCAACGGTTATGAAGTAGCCGTTGGAGTTCTGTTGAAGAGAGAGAAGAGAGGTCTCACTTATATAGTATAAAGATTCTTTTTTAGCGATCATTTTACAATTAAAGTGCTTTAAGAGCTAAAGCGTTAAAAAATGTCAATTAATAAAAAAGGGATAGGCTTGTAATGTGGGTGCCAAATAAAAGTCTATAGGCTCAAAAGGATTTACTAAGGATAGATTTTATTTTGTGACACGAAAAAAACTCAAAAAGATCAAAGAAAGCCTAAAATCATTTTTCAAATCGAGCGTCACCTAAAATTTCACTTCAACTCACATATCGGGCAAGTTCTAGACTCAATCACAATACATGGACTCCACAAAAATCTCACCACACATGACACATGACTCAATAAGGACGGTCGCATTCTGAGAATCTGTCACAATATATTAAGCATTAAGCACAAAGTGAATATAAGTCAAGCAAAAGAGACATAGGCGTCACAAGACATGCTATCCAATATATAATGGCATCATGCTCAATTTCAAAACAAAAGGAAGATACTCCATATGCCAAAGCCTAAATATGCCACTATCAAACAAGTCAAGGACGCCTAAAAATTACATCATTCTTCCTCCTTTTATTTCCTACATCCTAATCTACAAAAAAAACTACCCGGTTCAAACTACATCCCATGGAAAAAGAACCAAGGCACAAAGAAAAATTACTATGGATTATTACTAGCTAAAGAAAAATAAAAGACATATTTTTGAATTATTCTGTTTTTCAAATATATTTTTGGTTAGACTTTAATCCCTCAAGAAACCGCCTAAGAGATCCATCATCGGGAAAAGTCTAAATTTTTCTAATAATATTTTTTTGATATTCTGTATTTTATATTAAAAAATTCCATTAGGCTAACTACAACTAAAAAACAAGAAGCTAAGCTAAAAATTACTACAACTTAAAAAACGTTAAGCTAAGAATTACTAAACTAAAAAAAAATACTAACTAAAAGTAACCTAATATATAAATTATCCAGAGAATCCCCACCCCATACCTAATTTATACAATGTCTTCAATGTATATAAAACAATAAAAACAAGTGAGGTGAAAAAATAACTCTCTGGTCACTCCTCGTCATCGCCCTCATCATAGAAGGCCATGTCCGCAACTGCCCAATCTATAACATCATCCCTTCGCTCAGCATCTTCCTCAGCTTCATCATCAAACTTCTCGGGCTCAGCCTCGGAACACTCAAGAGTGTTAACATATTCATCCTTGGGCAATCGCTGGCCCCCACCAAGCCCTACTAGAGAGAGGATGTCGCTCATGCAAATGGTATTTCTCCTTCCGAGTAGTTGGACGCCCTACAAGTTGCAGCTGCAGATCCAACATCCCATATAAATGGGCCATAAAGCTATCATCTCGAGCATTTTTCTCAAGACCAGTGAGTGCAGACACATCAGTCTCCTTCTTCAGCCGGACGCTGGTGATGTCTATCCCACGGAGGTGTGCTGGGATGAGTATGTCAAACTCTTTCTCCTCTTCTACCTCTTCCTTCCTCAGATATTGAGCCAACATATTGCTAAAGAATAGTTTATCAACCCTCTTACTCTTTCTCACAAGATTCATCTAGTGACGTATCAAATGGCCCACATTAACGTTTTGGTCGGCCATCAAAAAGTACAACAAGTACACCCTATCTCTCTGATGTCATGATTCCATGATAGCAACCGAGTGTTAATCAACTTCAACCAAACCTATGCCTATATTTTCATCTTCCTCTTCAGAAATTTCTTATGGTGGCTGGTTTTCTTGTCACGGACCCATGCAGCCACAGAATTGACACCACATAAAGTGTGTCTCAGCTCTCGATATATTGGGCGGGCAATGAAATTGCCCAAAGGCTCATGTGGGACATCTTGGGTCCCTAAGTAGTTTCATATAGTTGTATAAAACTCACGTATAAGATTCACATTAATTTCATCAGTGTTACCAAACACAAAGCCCAATCCAAGCTCATGAACAGATGTCCGCAGTGCAGGATACTTAGCTCGTAAGTGACGCTCCTCAACGCCCATATCAGAATGCATATGCTTGGGGAGATAAAGCTTGTACCATGATTTAAGAGATGGGGTATACGTTTAATTCCATACTCTCGCTGCCCCTCTGGCCTGGGGCGTGAGGCAGCCATTACTGCAACTGCCCTCAGTCCCTCAGCCGACTGGATGTGGTCTCTCCCCCTTTTCGCTTCTTTGGTGGTGGTCTCAACGCCCATATCAGAATGCATATGCGTGGGGAGATAAATCTTGTACCATGATTTAAGAGATAGGGTATACATTTAATTCTATACTCTCGCTGCCCCACGGGCTAGGGGCGTGAGGCTGCCATTGCTGCAACTTCCCTCAGTCCCTCAGCCGACTGGATGTGGTCTCTCCCCCTTTTCGCTTATTTGGTGGTGGTACAGAGGATGTCTTCCTTTTTATGGGGGCAACAGGTTTGCCTTTTCCCTTGTTAGTTGGTCTCGCCATCTTTGTTCTGTACCTGCACAAGCGAATGTTAGTCAACTTTAGAAGACATTTAATCAATTTGAAACATGATCGTACGAACCCACATTTAGCAGTTTAACATATGGTAGTAAAGTAATTTGAGGCTACTCAGACTTCACCCTTTGAATTTAATAATTCGCTCTACAATACAACTAGTTTATGATGTAATATAATGTAAGTGCAATGCTTGAACCCTTCAACCCGGCTCCGGTGAGCCACCCCACACTAAATTTTGATGTTCGGGATGCTTACAACCTACTCGTGTATCAATATCGGAGACTCGGGCTCCCATTGGGACACAACGTGCATTTGAGACATTCTATCAAACACATGGTACGCACTAGTATGGTTTAAGCTTTTGTATGGGTGAGGGGTTGCCTCACCTCCCAAATCGTTTTGGGATTCGAGTGTAAACACTCGTATGAACAACAAGAATAACAATCCTATGTGTTTCATAGGGTTGGGACAAGCATGCAAAATTTCTCCTTTATAGCATTCATAGATTTTGCACTTTGCAATTTTTACCTCAATTGTTCCCAAACTAGAGGAGAAGTAGAGAAGAATCCATACCTTGAATTTTGTCGAGAGGGAGAGAGTCTTCAGTTAGTGGTGGTTTTTTTTAGAGGGTGTTTGTGTGAGAAAAGAGTGGGAGGGATTTGGTTGAGAGAAAGAGACAAAGATGAGGGAGGCAATGTGTTTTTTGTTGTGTGAGAGTTTTTGTGTGTGTGTTGTGTTTTATGTTGTATGGGGGTGTTAGAACGGGTGTTAAGGGTTTTTAAAATCAGACATGAACAGAAAACTTACCTGGCGACGCCCACTCTGACGTGAGCTAGACACCGCTGGGCTAGGAAGCGCTTAGTGTAATGCAAGAAACCTACCTGGGGACGCCCAGTGAGAAGTGAGCTGGAGCGGGCACTGGGGTAGGTGACGCCCGGTGTAACGCGAGATGGAGCGCACGAGATGGGTTGGGCTAGGCCAGCTCTGTAGCAAGATTCTTCGTGTTTTGGGATTCTCCACGAGTTTAATTGGCCTCTTACATGCTCCCATACCTATTCAAACATCAAAATTCAACCAAGACTCATTAGTACTTAAAATCAAAGTTAAAAGCGAATTAAGCTAAACTACACTACGAATTGGATTGCCTCCCAACAAGCCCCTGATTTAACATTGCGGCACGACGCATGCCTTGATTACTCATCAGCGAGTATTACATTGGACTTCTGACGATCAATGACACCTCCCAATAGTTCTTGACTCTTTTCCCATTCACCAAAAATTTTCTTTCATCGTTTAAAGCACACAACTCAATTGCACCATAAGGAGTGACTCTTACCACCTCCAATGGACCTAACTACCTCAATTTTAGCTTTTTAGGAAATAGCTTAAGTTTGGAATTGAACAATAGTACCTTTTGGCCTGGTTCAAAGTGGCACGGCTTGATATGCCTGTCATGCCATCTTTTGGTTTTCTCCTTGTAAAGCTTATAATTTTCATTAAAGTGCAATCTGAACTTCTCTAGCTCATTCAACTGCAAGAGCCTCTTCTCCCTCGCGGCTTCCAAGTCCATATTCAACTTCTTGATCGCCCAATATGTCTTATGTTCAATTTCAACGGGCAAGTAATATGCCTTCCCATAAACAAGATTGTACGGAGACACCCCAATTGGTTATTTGTATGCAGTTCAATATGCCCACAAGGCATCATCTAGATTTGCAGCCCAATCTTCTTCACACTCACTGTCTTCTCTAGTATTTGTTGTATTTCTCTGTCGCACACTTCAGCTTGTCCACTTGTTAGGGATGATACGCCATGGCAAATATGTGACAGACCCCATATTTGGCTAGAAGGTTAATCAACAACCGAGTGCAGAAATGTGTTCCTTCATCACTAATCAAGGCACGTGGAGTCCCAAACCTCGAGAATATGCTCTTCTTCAAAAATGTGGTTACCACCTTGTCATCATTGGTTGGAATTGCGACCGCCTCTACCCCTTTTGACACGTAATCCACCGCTAGCAAAATATACTTGTTTCTTCTAGACAATGGGAATGGTCCCATGAAGTCTGTGCCCCACACATCAAAAATATCTACCTCCGGGATATTATTCAAAGGCATATCATGCCTCCTCGTGATTGTTCCTGTTTTCTAACACTTGTCACACTTCTTAACAAATGCATGGCCATCCTTGAACAATGTTGGCCAATAAAACCCCGGTTGCAATACCTTTGCAGCTGTCCTATTGCCTCCATGATGGCCCCCACAAGGCGATTCATGGGCAGTCATACAACACCAATTCCACCGTCTTTTCAGGAATGCACCTCCTCATCAATTGATCAATACATTGTATGTACAAGAATGGCTCATCCAGTAGAAAATGTTCACATCATGCAAAAACCTCTTCCTAGGCTCAGATTGAGTTTCAGGAGGAAGTACCCCACTCAAAATATAATTCAGATAGTCTGTGTACCATGGGGAAGGGTCATGAGTGATGGCAAAAAGTTGCTCATCTGGAAATGTCTCCTTAATTTGTCTACCTTCCTTCACGTGCTCATGATTTTCCAACCGCGACAGGTGGTCAGCCACTTGGTTTTCTATGCCCTTTTGATATGGTATTTCTACATCAAATTCCTGCAAGAACAACACCCAGCGCATCAATCTAGCCTTGGATTATTCTTTTGTAAATAGATACCTAATTGTTGCATGATCGGTGTGGACTATAACTTATTTTCCCACCAAGTAAGCCCGAAATTTCTCGAACGCCCACACAACTGCCAACAACTCCTTCTCAGTGGTGGTGTAATTCAGGTGTACATCATCAAGAGTCTTACTCGCATAGCATATGGAGTAAAACATCTTGTCCTTCCTCTGGCCTAGCACTGCCCCAATAGCATGGTCACTTGCATCACACATGAGTTCAAATGGCAAGGACCAATCCGGTGCCACAATGATGGGGGATGCCATCAACTTCTCCTTGAGCTACTCGAATGCCTTCAGACAGGCATCATCAAATTTAAAAGTCACATCTTTTTCAAGCATCCTACACAATGGAGTAGCAATTTTAGAAACATCTTTAACAAAGCGTCTATAAAAAATTGTGTGCCCTATGAAACTCTGACACCCTTCATAGAGATGGTGTGGAGGTAATTTTGCAACCTCCTCCACTTTCGCCTTATCAACTTTAATGTCGATCTTCGATACTCTATGACCCAACACGATGCCCTCTTGCATCATAAAATGGCACTTTCCCCAGTATAACGCCAAATTTGTTTCTTCACAACCCACCAACACCTTGCCAGATTCTTCAAACAATCATCATAAGACGGCCCAAATATTGAAAAGTCGTCATGAAGACTTCTATAATTTTTTCCACCATATCAGTGAAAATGGCCATCATGCACCTCTGGAGAGTGGTCAGTGCATTACAAATACCAAAGGACATTCGCTTGAAAGAAAAAGTACCATAAGGGCACGTGAAAGTCCTTTTCTCCTGATCCTCTATGCATATAACACTCTGACTGTATCACGAATAACCATCAAGGATGCATAATACTCATTCCCATCCAACCTGTCCAATATTTGGTCAATGAATGGAAGTGCGAAGTGGTGCTTGCATGTTGCTTTATTGAGCCTTCTATAGCCAATGCAATCTCCCCAACCCGTCACAGTACGAGTAGGAATTAGCTCATTTTTTCTCGTTTTCCACCACAGTCATCCCCCTTTTTAGGCACACATTACACTAGGCTTACCCAGTTGCTGTCAGAAATAGGGAAGATGATGCATGCATCAAGCCACTTAATTACTTCCTTCTTCACGACCTCCTTCATAATAGGATTCAACCTACTTTGTTGCTCAACAATTGGGGCGGTTTCCATCTTCCAGAATTTTTTTATGCATGAAGAATGATAGATTGATTCCCTTGATATCAGCAATTATCCACCCAATAGCTCTTTTGTGCTCATGCATCACTCTTAGAAACTTCTGTTCTTGAAAATTGGTCAAGCTAGATGAAATAATCACCGACAAAGTTTCAAAACTCCCCAAGTAAGCATAGTGCAGGTGCGCTGGAAGAGGCTTGAGCTCTAGCTTTGGAGCTTCTTCAATAGACAGTTTAGGAGGGGTCAGAGTAACAGGTATATCCAACTCCTCAAATCTCCCAAGCCCATGGACATACTTGCAAGCCATGTTAAGGACTTGCTCAAATTCTTCCACCATCTAATATTCACTTTCTTCCTCATCCCCCATCAAAGCTCGTTCAAGGGGGTCTGTGAGGATCATATAAGGCACCAATGAAGTCACATCACTTTCTACCACAGAAATCATGGATAACTCTTCATAATGGGATGGCAATGTAAGTGCTTTATAAACATTGAATATCTCCACTCGATCACCCACTCTCATTATCATATTGCCTTCACATATATCAATAATAGCTTGGCCCGTGACTAAGAATGGACGCCCCAAAATAAATGGGACTTCCTGATCAGGCTCATAGTCCAAGATAATGAAATCAACAGGGAATATGAAGGAACCCACTTGGACTAACACATCTTTAATTACCCCGAGCAAGGGAGCGATAAGCCAACTGTAAAACCATCGTAGTTGGGTACGGATCACCCTAACCCAACTTCCTGAAAATCGATAGCGGTAGCAAATTGATGCTCGTCCTAAGATCACATAAATCTCGCCCGACTGTGTGCTTACCAATAGAGATCTAGATAGTGAAACTACATGGATCCTTCAATTTCTGAGGTAGCTTGCTTTGAATTCTTGATCTACATTCTTCAGTGAGTGCCACAGCCTCGAACTCGGCCAACCTTCTCTTATTTGCCACTATGTCTTTGATATAATTTGTGTATTTGGGCACTTCCTACAAGATGTCTGCCTGCGGAATATTAATTTGCACTTGCTTCAAAATATCAAGAAACTTATTTTAAGCAGGATTATCCTTAACTTTCTGCAATATTTGAAGAAACATAGGTGGTTTCCTCGCAACTAGTGGTTGGGGTTGCTTTGCCACCTCCTCTTTAACTGGATTTTCTGACTCCTTTGCAATTTCTGGTTTCGCTTCTGTAGTGGCCTATTTATCATTAAAAGTCACTTGCTTTTTTTTATGAGACTTCTTCTAACAGTCTCCCATTCTTCAATAACACAACATTAATATATGTCTTAGCTAGGATTGGTCTCAGTGTCGCTTAGAAGAGCTCCAACTGGTCGAGTATTTTTGGCACTAACAAGTTGCCCTATTTTGTCACTCCAAATTCCGAATAGCAGTAGCCTGATTCTGATTATCAGCCATAATTTTCTTGAGCGCCTCCTCAATTACCCATCTGATTTGTTGACTGATCAGCTTGCGGTGGTCTATATTGTTGTTGGGGAGCTTGTGGCATGTACTGATTATGAGCACCTTGATTTCCACCCCAAGAAAGTTTGGGTGGTTCCTCTAGTTGGGATTATAAGTGTTCCGATACTGATTTGTCTAGCCCCGATTTGTATTACCTATAAAACATACAGACTATGAATTTGTTGGGCATAGATCACTCGTGTGACCTTCTCCACACACTTCACAAAATAATTAAACCCGTTGCACTGGTTGAGCTTGTTGTTTATTAAGAACCAAGGTCATCTTATTGACTTGGTTGGACAATGTGGCAACCTTCGCTTATAATGTAGAATCAACGTCTAACTCGGACCCCTGCAGATTTTTGACATGTATGCCATCCCATCTCTCCTTGCCAATCAGGATTACTTTTGGAGAAATATTCAATAATGTATAAATTCTATCAAATCTTTTCTCCTACACTTAACCTCCCGCTGCAACATCCACCATAATTTTTGTCTCTGATGTAGCGCTTCTATGAAGTTAGAGCCAACTTCATTTGTCTAGTTGTTATGAGGAAAATCTCTTAGTAGCCCTTTGAACCTCTCCCAATATGAATATAAAGACTCCCACAATTTCGATTTAAAGGCTACTGCCTCACTTCTGATCTTTGTAGCATGAAGGGAAGAACTTTGCCAAAAACTTTCTAGCCAAATAATTCCATGATGTAAAAGAATAAGTCGGTTCCGCCTTCAACCACCTCTTTGCTTCTCCCAACAGAGAGAATGGAACAGTGTGAGCCTGTTTGGAGTGACCCCGTTAGTGATATAAGTATCACTAATCTCCAATAATTTCAGAATGTGTTGTTATGGATCCTCATGTGGAAGACCCATAAACTATCTGTTTGCATGTAGTAACTAATCATGCTCTATTTTAGCTCAAAGTACCCAATTATTCTAGGCTTCACAATGTTGGAGGTGACATTAGCAATGCTAGGCATCGCCACCTCCTGAATAGTGATAAGTGTGGAATTTGACCACTTATTTGTACATTTTTACTTTTGTTTTAGTCCGAAAGTATGATTTATATTCTCAAAACTAATGAAAGTATGTAAATTGCAGGAATGTTGGAGATTTGGGCTAAAATGAAGAAATCCAACTCAAAAGTGAGTGTTCCAACTCACAAGGCAAGAAGGGGCACAACAAACCAAAAGTGCGGTCCACAGAAGTATTTCTGCGGCAAAGTCCGGACCGCAGAATTCTCCTTGCGGCCGCAGATATGTTGTTAAAGCTCATAGATGGAATGAAGATAAGTACGGACCTCACACTATTTGTGTGGTCGCAGAATAAGGTCGCAGAATTCAAAAAATATCAGAGAGTGTGCAAAATGACCAAGACTTAAGCCTTGCCTGAAGTGCGGACCGCACATGAATTGTACAACAGCAGAAGCTGAAGTGTAGTCGCGGATCAAATTGTGTGGCTGTAGAATCTATCCCCCTACAGACTCAAGCAATGTGCGGGCCGCGCATGGAATTGTGCAGCCGCAGAACCTCCCGAAGGGTATTTTTGTCAGTGAATTTTGGGCCACTATAAATATACGGGAATCTGTTTTTTAGGTGAAAGGTTTGAAGTTTTATCAGTTGTAGCCATTGTAATTTACCATTTTGGGAAACTTATGATTGTTTTTGGACAAAAACATCATAGCTTATCATTTTAATTTTATATATGGCTTTAATTAGTGTTTCTTCTTTGTTTTCTTCATTTATTACTTGTAACAACCCGGTCAGTCATTTTGAGAGTTAGCACCCCGATCCCCTAACAACTATTTTTCCCACGTTCGTTTCTGTTTATAGGATTGGTCGGAGTGATTAGTTGTGAATTTCGGAGAGTTTTTGGACACATAGTCCCTATATGTGAGTTAAGCTTTAGAAATTGGACCGTAGTTGGAACTGTGTGAAAGCGGTTCCGAAATGGAATTCCGTCGACTCCGTTAGCTCCGTTGGGTGATTTCAGGTTTAGGGGTGTGTCCAGAATGCGTTTTCGAGGCTTGTAGAAGATTTAGGCTTGAATTGGCGAAAGTTAGAATTTCAGTGATTTCGGTCGATAGGTGAAATTTTGATATCAAACTCGGAATGGAACTCCAAAAGTTGTCGTAGATCCGTTGTGTCATTTGTGACCTGTGTATAAAAGTTGAGGTCATTCGGACTAGTTTTGACGTGTTTCGGCATCAGTTGTGGATTTTAAAATTTTCATAAGTTCTTAGGCTTGAATCCATGCATAATTCTTGATTTTGATGTTATGGGACATGGTTTGAAGGCTCTACTAAGTTCGAATGAAGTATTAGGACTGGTTGGTAGGTTTGGTTGAGGTCCCGGGGGCCTCGGGTGTGTTTTGGATGCTCAACGGGCATTTTTAGCCTTGTGTGTGATTGCTGGTTTTCTGGTGTAAGTGTAGCAGCCCTTTGTTCATCGCGATCGCATGAGGGAGTCCGCAATCGCGTTGAGCAATTTGAGGCCAGTCAGGAATTGTGCATCGCGATCGTAAGAGTTGGAACACGGTCGCGTAGTGGAGGCAGCTTGACCACTGCGTTCGCATAGGCTTTGTCGCGTTCGCGTAGAAGAATAAAGAAGGAAGGGGGTTGGGGTCTAAACCCTTCGCGAACGCGTGGTATAGAACGCGGTCGCGTAAGCCAGGGAAGCTAATGCTTCGCGATCGCGAGGGCAGTGTTGCGAACGTGTAGAGTTAATTGAAGCGCGTGTGAGTTTGTTCTTCACGATCGCGACTGGTTGTCCGCGATCGCAGTGAAGAAATGTGTTGGGCAGAATCTTAAAACCCAAAATCGAGGGTTTAAGCCATATTTCATATTTTTGAACTTGGGAGCTCGGGGATTGGCGATATTTAGAGAGATTTTCACCTGGGCAAATTGGGTAAGTAATTCCTACTCGATTTAGACTAATTTTCATGAATCTACACTTAAATCCATCCTTTAATTTCGAAATTTTGGTGGAAATTGGGGAAATTCTGGATAAAGTTCTTAGGCCAAGTTTTTGAGTTTTGATCAAGATTTTGGTATCCGATTCGAGTGATTCTTGTATGGTTAAACTCGTGAGTGAATGGGTGTCCGAAATTTGTAATTTCTATCCGATTCCGAGATTTGGGTCCGGGGGACCTTTTGGGAAATTTTCCTAATTTTGCGTATTAGCTTTGAACTAATTAGCTAGATTGATTTCTTAAAGTGATATTTACATTATGCAATTGAATTGAATAGATTTGGGCCATTCAGAGTCGGGTACTTGTGGCAAGAACGTGGTTTCGAGTTGAGTAGAGCAGTCGAGGTAAGTGGCTTGCCTAACTCCGTGTTGGGGATTTTTTCTTAGGTTGTTTTAATATATTTGTTGTGTGGACATCGTGTACGTGAGGTGACGAGTACGTACACGGGCCATTTTTGTAAAAAAATCCCATTTTTCTTCAAAAATTATACAGTGCGTTGTACTTCAAGTCCATCATTGCTATATGTTTAAATGTTCATCTTAGATTAGGAAAGCATGCCTATTATTTTCATATTGAACTGCTTAATTGACACTTTGTGCGCCATGTTTAGCTAGTTTTCCTTGCTTTTCCTACATGTATCTTGATGTATTGTTAGAATTGGTGCTTATTTGGCATTCACTTCGTACTGCATATTTAAATTGGGGACTACGGGCGTATTCTGGGAGATTTCCCATGTACTGCATATTTAAATTGGGGAATACAGACGTATTCTGAGAGATCCCCCCTGTACGGTATGACTATGTTTGGAACTACGGGACGGTATCCTGGGAGTTTCCACTATAAGATGCATTGTGCTGAGCCGAGAGCTCCATTTTGCTGTTTAATTCAGATTATTCATTTGGCACCGTTTACTTTAGAACTTATTTCTGCTCCGCACTATTTAAACTGTTTATTTATAAATCTAGTAAAGCCTTAACCTGACCTCGTCAATACTTGACTGGGGTTAGGCTTGGCACTTACTGGGTACCGAACGCGGTGTACTCATGCATGCACATGTTTTTCATGTGCAAATCCAGGTTCCAGCTCGCAGTTCCATGGCTAGCGGTCGTCGTAGCTGCTTTGAGGAGACCGTAAGGTAATTATGCCGCGTCTGCAGAATCCTCCGAGTCACCTTCTGCTCTAGACTATTTATAGATTTTCTATATATTTTTTTCATTTCCCGTTGTATTGAGCTACTACAGTATAGAAGCTTGTGACTAAATGTGATATTCCGGGTTTTGGTATTTATACTTGTACATGTCGAGCGGCTATGTTATGTCTTCTTGTATTATTTTTTCCTTTCCTGTCTTCACTTTATTGCTTAAAAATTAGATTTTTACGCAAATTTAGGCTTACCTAGTCGTAGAGACTAGATGCCATCACGTTACCATTCGGGGGGTAAATAGGGTCGTGACATTACTGTGAGTAGCTAAACACTTACTAGGGTTGTGACCCAACCCTAGTGTGTAAACCTTATGGGTAATTTAATGCTTGTTTATGATTTGGTATTTTTTATTTAGCCTTGTTCAGGCTTTAATTTTAGAATTTAATGGTTGAAAATATTGATTCATGCCTTTTTGACTTGGTCTTTACTTGAGAAAGAGGACCTAGTCTAGGAAAACATGGCTAACAAGAAATTGGGCTAGTTAAGGATTTGACTAGCCTAATTAAAGGTTTTGAACTAGAGATAGGAAAAACTCAGCTTGAGCTCATATCAACTATCTAGCTTGATACTCATTTGGGCTTGAGAAAACCAAATTGGGAAAAATCACCCTATGATCGGAGGTATTGAGTGGGTAAATTAGAGTTGAGAGCTATATACACCACAATCAATAAAACAAGTGTTAACATAATTAACCCATTAGGCAAACACCTAGGCTAAGGTTACATCCCTAGGCTTTTTACCTATTTGAAAACAACCAAAATCAAATAGTCAATTTCTACTTTCATTTCTCTACTTGAGCATTGATAGTGTAGTTTATATGAGTAATTTGTAAAAATAACTTGATTGGAAGTGTATTTAATCTATTTCGTCTTCACGCATCAAGTATACACTCTAACACCCATTGTTAGATCCCTGAGGAAATCGACCCCGACTCAGTAGTGTACTATTCTTCCAACGGCCCCTTCCACTCATTGTTGAGTGTGGATTGGGAGTGGACCAATTTTTGGCACTGTTGTCGGGGAATTAAAACGAAGTTAGCTATATATTTGAGTGTATTTTTAGAATATCTGCTTTCCCTTCCGTGTTACTAACGTGTTTAAGAAATCTTAGGTACAATCATGGCAAACAACAAGCTCGGCAATATGCCTTTGGGGGACTTGGACAGCGAGGAGGAACAACTTGATGAGGTACATCAAGTGCCACAACAAAGAGGAAGGGGACCACAAGACAATGTGCTCGTTCACCCCCACCTCCACCACATCCACCACAAGCAGCTCTACACCGGATATTGCCCAACTAAGGTTGTGCTAGTGCAATAGTCCCTCGCCGTATTAGGGACGGTAACTTTCAAATCACCAATGTGATGCTCAATTTGCTTGAGCAGCGGGGTTTCTTTACCGGTGCTCCAACTGAAAATGCTTACAAATATTTGAAAGGCTTTGTGGATACATGTTGGGGGAGCAAGCAAACTAATGTTTCCGAGGATGCATTGAGGCTAAGGCTTTTTCCCCTTCTCCCTTGGGGAAAAGCTTTAGGTTGGTTGAAAACTTTGCCGAACCATTCAATTCACATTTGGGATGAGTTGGTGGCCAAGTACATTGCTAAGTTTTTCTCTCCTAGACACATGGCTACACTTCGAGATGAGATCTTGGCATTCAAACAAGATCCAAATGAACCACTACATGAAATATGGGAGCACTATAGAACAATGGTTAAGGAATGTCCCAAAAATGATATGACGAAAAACACTTTGCAACAAACCTTTTATAGGGGGATTAACACAACCAACCAATGTTTAGGAATCAACTAGCCGGTGGAAAATTTATGACTATGCCTTATGTGGAGGCGTGTGATATCTTAGATGAGATGGCAGAAACGTCATTGTCTTGGCAATCCAGGGCCAATGTCTTATAAGGTAATCCGATATGATCCACTTACACAAATAATTGCAAGACCATGGGCAATCCATTTCCGAGTTTACCACTATCATGACTCAACTAGAAAAGACTCAACTAAATCAAGTGCAAGCCCCTAAGCAAGTTCATGCTATGGAGGGAGTGACTGTTTTGGTGAAAAGAAGAGGACTAAGGGTCTACAAATGCGAACTCGAGTGGAGAACTATGTGCAAGACGATGGCGATTTTGATCAAGATGATTCTTTAATGAGAAAGAGGAGGAAGTGCAATATGTGAACAATTTTCAAGGGCAAAGAAACAACTTCCAAGGCCCGAACCAACAACAATGGCGACCAAAACAATTATGGCAATTGGAATTCTAACAATCAAGGGAAATAGAATAATAACAACAATCAAGGAAATTAGAGTGGAAGAAACCACGGAAATTGGGGAGGCAACAACCAAGGTGGTTTGGGTAACAATCAAGGCAACTGGGGTCGGGTTTTCAAAGGCCCCCAATATATCAACAACCGAGCAACCCACCTCCTTATCATTCCCGTGGTTCAAGTTATTCAAACGATGAGATGGGTCGTATTGAGAATATATTCAAGAAAATGATGGAAAACAATGCCGATTCAGATTCCTAACTTGCCTCACACAACACATCAATCCGCAACCTAGAAGTTCAAATGGGGCAAATCTCTCAAGCTCTAAATTCTCGTCCTAAGGGTGCAGTACCAAGTGACACACGGTAAACCCAAAGGGTGGTAACAACACGGGGTATGTGATGGTGGTTATCACAATATGTGAAAGAGGCGGGAAAGCACCCACCTCAAATGGAAGGCGATTTGTTGATGATGATCAAGTAATGCAAGAAGAAGAGATGCCGAACAATATTGTTCAACCAAATGAGGAAGTTCTGATTGATACTAATGATAGTGTGGATGAGACTCAAAAGGAGGTGGACCCGTTTAAAGAACACACATTGACATACCGGAGACGGTAGTGCAGAAGGCAAAGAAACCATTGCCTAAGCCTCTACCTCCATACCCTCAAAGACTTTCCAAGCAAAATGGTGAGAATAAATTTAAGAATTTCATTCAAATGATGAAGAGTCTTTCAATCAATGTGCCATTGGTAGAAGCTTTGGAACAAATGCCCGGTTATGAAAAATTTATGAAAGATCTTGTGACAAAGAAGCAGTCAATGAATTTTGAGACTATCAAAGTCACTCATCAAGTGAGTGCAGTTGTTCATTAAATGGATCCTAAGTAGAGGATCCCGGTGCTTTCACGATTCCTTGTACAATTAGAAATTCCGAGTTTGCTAAAGCTTTTTGTGATCTTGGGGAAAGTATGAATTTGATGCCCTATTTGGGTTTCAAGACTATGGAGATTGGGAAACCAAGACCCACTTCTATGAGATGGAAAATGGTTGATCGTACCATGAAAATGTCGTTGGGTGTGATTGAAGATGTGTTGGTCCGGGTTGATAAATTCATTCTTCCGGTAGACTTTATCATTCTAGATTGTGAAGTTGATTATGAAGTACCAATTATTATTGGGAGACCTTTCCTTGATACGGGTAAGGCTCTTTATGATGTTGAATCCGGAGAACTCACTTTACGGGTTTGTGATGAAAAAATGATATTCCATATGTGTAACTCCATGCGGAAACCAAATAGCAATGAGGTGTGTTATTTTGTCAATTTGATGACCGATGTCTGTTGATGATACAAGTGCTACTATAGTTGTTGGCAATATGTTGGAGGCCATCTTGCTCAACTTTGATGATGACGAGATGGACGGTTTCATGGAATGTGTGAACACTTTGCAAGGAATGAGTCGTACGTCTATGCACCCCGAAAATTGCCTTTGGATCTTGAAAATAGGAAGAATCCTCCTACAATCTATAACCAAGCTAAATTTTTCTTGAATGATAATTTTGGTGAAGTCAAGAGACTTGTTTTGTTTGAACATACCATTCTTATTCTTGATTTTTCATGTCGACTTGAATTGAAGAATGGCTTGTTTATTTGGATTATGATTATGCTTGGACTTGATAAAACTATGAGAGTTAATACTTTTCATGGTGATTCTTATATTGGGGCACACTTGGTGTGTAGATTGGAGATATTTCATGATAATTCTCATATTTTGGCTAGCTTTTATGCTTTGTTTTGTCCAAAGGTATCATTAGATTTTCATTTGAATGATAGATTTGTCTTACTTATTGTCTTGGATTCTTGGATTTACCATAAATTTGTAAAAATATAGTTTTCTAAGTGCCACTTGAGATTCCGTTGGTACCAACATCAAAATATTCACAAGAAGTGTAGTATGAGCACAACCGACCCAATGTACTCTGTAAGTATCAAGTCTAACCCCGACGAGGTAGTGATGAGGCTAAGACAAGACACCTACTAACGCTTGTGCCACTACACACACACACACATATATAAAAAAACAGAAACTACAAGTAAAGTATTAAGAGTAATAACAGGGAGGAGACATATAAAAGGGAGAAACAATCGGAACAGTAAGTACATAATCACCAAGTAAGTCTCTTTTCAAAATAAGCATAGAAGCAGTCTGTAAGGCCCCGGAAAACTTCACTACGTAATTTAAGGTTTTTTTGTGTCAAGGTAGGTAATACATTGTACTTTCGGAGTTTTGGGTTGAACAATGCGCTGGGGAGTTGAAATTTCTCGTTGCAGCTAGACCAGGCTTTAGCTTGGCTGGACCAGACTTTAGGCTGGCGAGGCTAGGCTAAAGCTAGGCTAGACCAGGCTTTAGCCAGGCTGGACCAGGCGTTAGGCTGGCGATGCCAGGCTAAATCCAGGCAAGATCAGGCTTTAGCCAGGCGACGCCAGGTCTGTAGCCCGGTCCTGAATCTTGGACTATCCATTTCTAATTTTTAAACCCGACCCCAGACCAATATAAAACCCATTCCTCATCATTTTAAGCCTATTTTCTGGTAATTTAGAGTGAGAAAGAGTGGTCTTATAGAGAGGAAGTGATCTCATCCATTGTCCTTCAATTCTTACCCAAACACCTTGAAGATTATCAAGGGTCTCCTTCCCAAGAGGTAAGCATCCATCACCCAAACTCTTAATTCCATAGTATAGCTATAATGGGTCATTGGGGAGGTAACTTATGAGGGTAAGAGTGGTCACCTTGCATGCATTTAATCAAGTAATCCTAAATCATATAGGGGAAATGGGTTGGAGTAATCTTTCACTAAAAAGGGACCATGCAACCTTAATGAACACATAATGTTTGATATAATGCTCAAGTGAGCTAGGGCTATGATTATTGTTCCTAATTTTGGGTTCAATTGTGCTACATTGTGAAATAGATTGAAGGTGCTAAAGGTTCCGACAATTGTGGTAGAAATTAAGGGGAAAAACCATTTAAGGTATGTATGGCTAACTCTAATCTCCATAGGATGAACTTATTGGTGTTCAAATACCGGGTATGATTCCCTTGCTTGATTCTCTGAAGAATTGATGGTTTCAATGTGTTAAGTTTGGGAAACTCCTGCTTCCATATGGTTCTAAGTTGCTACCATGTCACTATGCTACTTGGAAATATAAGTTATGATTATCGTGCTCTTTTCTTTATTATGTGTATGAATACTTATATGTTGGTTCTAGTTGATATGGAGGATGATTATATGAAATGGTTAAGAGAGGAATGTAACACAAATGGTTAGATATGTCCAAGTGCCAAGAACTGTATGATAAATGACGGAAAAAGGAATGTGAATCGAATAATTAAAATTTATATGGTTATGTCCCAAGTGAGATGGCTTAGACGATCGGGCCGAGATCGGACTTCATGATGTACACATGGTGGTAATTGCATCGAAAATATGATATTGGTAATGTCTCACTATATCAAGTGAGATGGCTTAGTCAATCGGGCCGAGATCGGACTCCGTGTGGAAACGACGCGGTGGTAATATGAATTATGATGTTGATGATGTCTCACTTGGGATGGCTTATCCGGTCGGGTCGAGACCGTACTCCGTGTGAAAACGACACTGTGGTATTATTAAAAAAATGTGGCACTTGGCTTTAAAGGACTACTATTCAAAAGATGGAATAACGGGTTAAGAAACCATGGTGACTCTTGTTTATGTTCCTCATATTTTTGTGAAATGTTATCTGATGCCTCTAATTGCATTACTACATGTTTGTTGTTTGTTCTATCTAGAGTAGAGTTTGTTCATACATACTAGTACTATTCGATGGTACTAACGTCCCTTTTGCCGGCGACGCTGCATCTTTAATGGATGCAGGTGTTTTCATAGTAGGCGGCAGCGATCAGAGATAGAGGTATGTTCCTCCCAGCTAACTTGGTGATTCCCACTTCATTTCGGGGTCCTGTGTCATTTGTTTATGGTGTTTTATTCATTTGAGGTATAGCCGGAGCCTTGTTGCCGGCATTTCCATATTACTCTTCAGTTGTATTTAGAGGCTCGATAGACAGGTTGTAGGTGGTGTCGGGTATTGCAAGTAAACAAGAAATATTGGTATTTGGCAAATATGTTTTTCATCATATCTACAAAGATTGTAATATTCTTGATATTATGGTTGAATCTGCTAATGAAAACAAAAATGGAAGTTAATGAAATATTTATATAGTATGATTGATAGCATTTATCTCCTATTTATTCATGAATTAGTTTGGGTAGAATGAAACCTATCAGGCTTGCTCAGTCGGGTTTACTCGGTTGAGCGCCGGTCGCGCCCCTCAGTTTTGGGGCGTGACAAACTTGGTATCAAAGCATAAGGTTTAAAGTGTCCTAGGATGTCTCGGAGCCGTGTCTAGTAGAGCCCTTATTATCGGTGTATTGTCGACCACATCTATAATTAGGGGGCTGCTTGGACATTTAGGAATTCCACCCTTCTTTGACACTCCAGATCGTGCAATAGAACTCAAAATAGGGAGCTAATTTCCTATCTAAGTCTTATTATAAAGATTAGTAATCTTGATACCATAATCCGCGAATTTGAAGCATGTAAGGAGGGATTGATCCCACCATTGAGTCTGAAGTAGATTGCCCAAAGGCTTGTTAAAAGAATATATTGAGCCATGGAGGGATTAGTAGAACCTGTCACTAAGGGGAGTGCCCTTGTCCCTATTAAGGTCACTGCACCACCAAATCCTATAGTATATCGATATGGTACCAACGTACGTTAGGGATGTGGATTCGAGGGGCATCGATTAAGTCGTCGCCCTATCAACCTAAAGTCATTGAGTCAGTCACTCCTTGGTGCATCCTCATGAGCAACCCCCAGATTCTACTCACTATGTATGTACATCCGTAGTGGGGGGAAATTCTCATAAACATGGTTTTGATAATACACCGAATCACAAAACATTTCATGCATCTACTCTTTGAACGAGATCCATTATTTCGTGAATCCACTCCATCATAAATTTTCTTATATGCAATTTCTTATGACATTGAGCCCTATAATCATGTCCTTGAATTGAGTTGTAACTATAGAATTGCTAGTTCCGACACACCTTTCTAAACTCTCAACAAGGGAATACACCCAAAGAACTTCTTACCGAATGAATGGATGGAGAATTCTAATATTTTTGCACAAAATAAAAAGATATTGTCTCTCGACCCTTTATTCTTCTCTATTCAAAACCAAAGGCCCTTTTTCTTCGAGTTTTTGCTCCAGTATGAATTTTGACATAGTATCATAGTGAAGATCTTGCCTTGTTTTATCATCCTCTTTAGTCTTGTAGTGCCCTAACTCTACTTTGCTATCGGAATCGGCAAGATTTTCATTTGCTTGGCAAGTTCTCCCTCTTCTCTTGCAAGTTATTTTCTGGGTTTGGTCTGCTTAATTACTTTTGGTGACATTGCTAAATCTCCATTGAAGCTAGGGTTGTCGAGCCTCTATTTTGTAGCTGGATCATGCTATTTACTCTTGTTGTTCATCTTATTCTTGGAGGTTATCCTTCTTCTTGTTGTAAGTAATATGGGTACTCTCGCTCCTCTTTTGATTTTCATGATACTTATTTGAGTGTCTCTATCTGTTAATTGCTCTATTTTGCTACGAATCCAACTGATTTTAATGTTAGTAGTGGCTCCACTAGCCATGAGGCTTTTGAGTTTACTCCTAGAAACCTCAAGTCCTCTTTTTGTTAATTCCTCCAATATATCCGGTCTTCCCCTGGTTGTTGTCCTATTTTTCCATTTCCAATTTCAGTGGTTGAAGGAAGATCATAATTGTGACTTTGGCATCTAGAAATAAAATTTCCTTTGTCGATGGTAATCCACCCGAATCCCCTTGCCAATTCAATTGAATCCAGACAATGGGATAGATGTAAAAATACCTTTATTTTCTTGTTAACTAGTTTTCGGACTTGTGATATTACTGGAATTTTCAGTATTCTAACATAACTAAACAAGGATATAGAATTATAGGTGGCGGAGGCAAGTCAATCCATCCTCTCACTTTAGCTACGAATCTGCTTCATTCACTATCAACTATACTATTCCTTATCAATCATATCTCCCTTAGAAGCACTATCCTTAAAGGTTGAACTTTGACCCAGAAAGAGTAGCTCTAATTTGAGAATACTTCAAGATATCTGGTCAATGGATTAATAAATGCCACAAATTACATGGGTTCCCACCTCACTTCAAGTTAATCAAGGGTTGATAGCATGCCACAATTGCTGAGATTGAATGATCTCCTTTCGATAATGGATTATCTACGCATGTGCTAGTCCAGCGATCTGCTTATCAGTCTAACTATCGCCTTTTGGTTTTGGGTTGACCAAGGAGCAATACACCTAGTAACACATTCAAATGTCAAATCCTTTCTCTCAGTCAAGTCTTATAGCATCTCTCAATTTGGCTGGCAATGGCTGGTTGTGTAGAAGTGTCTTGTAGTGCTACATTGTGAAGTAGAGTTGCTAAATATAATTGGATTTTTTAATTCTGGAGTTATACATCACGTGACTACATTACCACCCTTCCTAGTGGTTACAATGTAAAGGTTACTTCCATAGGCTCTCGCACTTTCTTTTCGTTTACCTTGCATCATGTATCGTTTCTCCGTATTTTTCAATATGATCTTATATCATTTTCTCAACTAGCTATCCAACTATATGATTCGATTCAATTCACCTCACTTTTATGTACTCTACAAGCCCCCTCTTCTAAAAAGGACACTGGAAGTGGGTAAATTCCCCTTTACTACAGACTTCTAATGTCTTCAACTCAAGATTGTTGGCTCCAAATGGTGCTCCTTAGTTTTGCTGCCATACTATCCACTTCATTTGATAACTCTCATTGTAAAACTCATTTTATGTTTTATGGCATCAAAGGGGAATTTTTACAGCATCAAGGATAGGGACATATTCGTTTTGTTAGAATAAATAGATATTGCTGGTATTCCTTGTAGATGTTCTTCTAAACAATCATTTACCTGCTCTGATGTCCCTGTGACTAGATAACCTATGTTACTTTTCCCCCATAAATGCATTAAGATGACTCATTCTTTCAAACTTATTCGTGTGGACACTTTGAGGCCTTATTCTACACTAACTCATAATGGTTTTAAGCACTTTCTCGCCATTGTTGACGATTTTTCTAGGGCCACGTGGGCTTGTCTCATGGGTTCCAAAAGTAATGATTTTCCTTAAGTTCAGGCTTATATTTCCATGATTTCAAACCAAAGTGCGTCCCCTTTTTAAAAGTCTTAAATGGGCCAGATTACATGGGTTACGTGTCCTTCTGCTCACTCGGCTTCTAGGATTATTGACAACGTTATTGTCATGTGCGGGGAATTCTGGAACCCTTGGCATTCCACCGCCTTAGGGAGGATAGGATATTTAATTATATTTCTTCCCGGAGTGTTACGTCAACCATTAGAACCCCTCCAACCAATACATGATTTCACCCCAATACTAAGATGTCTGTCACGACCCCAATCCTAACAGGTCGTGATGGCACCTATCGTGGAACTAGGCTAGCCAACCATCACATAACTACACATTTATTTTAATATAATTTCTAAAAAAATCAATAATAACCAGCAAACTGAGTTTAAAATTTTCTCTATGTCTTTAAGCAAACATAATAATAACTAACAGTCTAAACAAATCCCCCAGGACTGGAGTCGAACGATCAAGAGCATCTAAGAATAAAACTAACTCTGCTAATGTCATAAACAATGTCTAGGAATAAAATACTAATAATAATAAAGGAAGGGAAATGGAGAAGCTGCGGACACTGGACAACTACCTCGAAACACCGAAAGTTGACGATAACGAACTCGGATGGCTACTTCTCCGAACCGGTACCTGGATCTGCACACAGAGGTGCAGGGAGTAATGATGAGTACGCCAACTTAGTAGTAATGAAAATAAATCACAGTCTGAAGAATAGGAAACACACAACAACAATTACCCCAATCCACAAAACAGTAAAATGCCACGCCTCAATAAAGTATACGTAAGTTCGAAATCTAGTTTCCGTAAATATCCTTTGAAACAAGCATATTTTTCCAATACTTCTCAGTAAAACTCCCAAAAATATAAGTTTGAAAGATGAAACGAATCATAATCAAAACTCAATAAAATATCACCATAAAACTACCCCTCGGGCATAATCATCACTCAGAAATATTCCCTCAGCACCTCACCATCACTCAGTAACAGTCACTCAGCACCTCACGGTCACTCAGCATCAGACCCTCGGGCAACCTCACTGGCACTCGTACCTCCCATTCACACGTCACTCGGCACTTGCACTCAGTAGGTACCTGCGCTCACTAGGGGTGTGTACAGACTCCGGAGGGGCTCCTACAACCCAAGCGCTATAAACAAGCCAAATCATGGCATCAATCATCTCTCAGGCACTCGACCTCTCTCATATCATAACATCCTCACAATATTGTCCCTCGGCCTCACTCAGTCAGACACTCTCAGCATGCCACTCGAGTCATGAATAAATGGGGTTCTCGACCCAAAATAATATTTTATTTCGAGAAATAGTAATATATCAAATAGGAGTGTCAACAATTTCACAAGAAGGACTGAGTGAAAAATCATAGTTTCAAAGTGAGGAATATCAATAAAATAGCCCCCAAGGGGTTAAACAAATCGTCACTAGGCCCCAAACATGACTTAAAGCCCAAACATATCAAAATATAGTAATACTATAAAACATATGCTTTAAAAGCAGTTTCGCAACTCAATAGTTTCCTAAAAGGAACATATTTCCAAATTTCCAATTCATGCACGCCCCACACTCGTCATACAGTGTGTGCGTCACTCCAAAACCGTAAAAGGATGTAGAGTCCGGGGTTTCATACCCTCATGTCAGGATTTAAAGACATTACTTACCTCAAACTAGCCCGAAAAGCTATTCCGCAACACGCTTGCCTCTCGAATCAACTTGCAATTGCTCCAAATCTTTAAAGATCAGATTTTTCACATCAAACTATGCTAAGGGAATGAATTCCAATCGAAAAATATCAACTTTAGCACAAAACCCGAAATTAGCCAAAACCCGACCCCCGGGCCCGCATCTCAAAACTCGACAAACTTTATACCAAAACGATCATCATCATCTCAAAAGTTCGTACATATAAAGAACTCTGAAATCGGAGTTCGTTTGACCCCTTAAATCATCCCTAAAAGGCCTCATAATATCAAGCCCTAATTTCACCTTTTTCTACTGATTTCCCCCAATTAAACACTGTTAATTTAGTCCTTAATCACATACAATCGAGTTATGGGGTCCAAAATCCTTACCTCAATGAAGAACAATCGTTTTCCCTCTTCAAAATAGCTCCAAAAGCTCTACTCCCATTCAAAAATGGTGGATAAGTGGGCAAAGGTCGCGGATGGGTTTAATTTATACTGCCCAGGATTTTCGCACATGCGGTTTGCATTAAGCGGACCAAAATCCCGCACCTGCGGCCCAGGTGTCGCACCTGCGGATCGCAGATGCGGCCACATGACCGCTCCTGCGGACTTTCCCCCATCTATCCTTCCACCGCACCTGCGATCATCAAACCCGCTCCTGCGGCTCGCACCTGCGGTCAAACATCCGCAGGTGCGGAAATCACAGCAGAAAAACATCAGCAATTGTTTGCTGCAAATTTCCAACTCCAAACTTCCCGTTAATCCTCCGAAATCCATCCCGAGCCCCTCGGGACCCCAACAAAATATACCAACACTTCCTAACTGATCACTCAAACTTTGTTTCACTCTCGGAACACCCAAAATCACATCAAATTCAAGCCTATGAACTTTGAAATTCCTAAATTCCGCCAACGATGCCGAAACCATCCAAACCACCTCCGATTGACCTAAAATTTTACAGACATATCCAAAATGACATTATGAACCTGTTCCAACTTCCGGAATCCCATTCCGATCCCGATAGCCTATATTCCACTGCCGATCGAAAATCACCAAAAACTAACTTTCGCCAATTCAAGCCTAATTCTACACCGGACATCACACAAAAATTCTGAACATTCTCCTAAGTCCCAAATCACCTAACGAAGCTATCTGACCATTAAAATCCGCATTCCGGGGTCGTTTACCAATAAGTCAACTCTTAGTTGACTTTTTCAACTGTAAGGCTATTTTAGAGACTAAGTGCTTCAAATCTCACTACAACCATTATGAACCCGAGCCAACCAACTCTAACATATCATAAATAGTATAACCAACCTATGAGGAGGCAATAACAGTAAATATAATGAAGGTTCTACGGAACGACTGACCGGGTCGTTACATTCTTCCCCTCTTAAACAAATATTCGTCCTCGAACGGGTCTAGAAACATACCTCGAGTCTCAAACAAGTGAGGATATCTGCTCTGCATCTCCCCCTCGGTCTCCCAAGTAGCCTCTTCCACTGGCTGGCCTCTCCATTGTACTTTCACTGAAGCTATATCCTTGGAACTCAACTTTCTGACCTGACGATCCAAAATTGCTACTGGCTCTACCTCATATGACATATCACCCTCAAGCTGAATTGTGCTGAAGTCTAAAACATGAGATGGGTCACCAACATACTTCCGGAGCATCGAAACATGAAATACCGGATGAACACTCGACAAGTTGGGTGGCAAGGCAAGTCTATAAGCCACCTCTCCAATATTCTGAAGCACCTCAAAAGGACAAATAAATCGTGGACTCAACTTTCCCCTTTTTCCGAACCTCATAACACCCTTCATGGGTGATACCTTCAGCAGTACCTTATCACCTTCCATAAAAGGCACATCCCGGACCTTCCGGTCCGCATAACTCTTCTGCCTAGACTGCGCAGTGCGAAGTCGCTCCTGAATCAACTTCACCTTCTCCAACGCATCCTGAATCAAATATGTGCCTAACAGCCTGGCCTCAACGGGCTCGAACCAACCAACCGGAGATCTACACCTCCTGCCATATAAAGCCTCATACGGGGCCATCTGAATACTATACTGGTAGCTATTATTATATGCAAACTCCGCGAGTAGCATAAACTGATCCCATGAACCATCAAAATCAATCACACGGGCACGCAACATGTCCTCTAAAATCTGAATAGTCCGTTCCGACTGCCCGTCGGTCTGAGGATGAAATATTGTGCTCAATTCTACTTGAGTACCCATACCTCTCTGTACGACCCTCCAAAACTGAGATGTGAACTGAGTACCTCTGTCAGAGATGATAGAAACTGGAACCCTATGCAATCGGACAATCTCCCTGATGTAAATACCAGTTAATCGCTCTGAAGTATAAGTAGTACTGACAGGAATGAAGTGCGCGGACTTGGTCAGCCGATCCACAATGACCCAAATCGCATCAAAACCCCAGGAAGTCCGTGGAAGCCCAACTACAAAGTCCATAGTGATCTGCTCCCACTTTCACTCTGAAATATCTAACCTCTAAAGTAATCCACCTGGTCTCTGGTGCTCATACTTGACCTACTGGAAGTTGAGACACCGTGCTACATACTCAACAATATCTCTCTTCATCCGCCTCCACCAATACTGTTGTCTCAGATCCTGATACATCTTCGCGACACCCGGATGGATGGAATACCGCGAGCTGTGGGCCTCTGATAATATCAACTCTCGAAGCCCATCCACATTGGGCACGCAAATATGGCCTTGCATCCTCATAACTCCGTCATCACTAATAGTAACATCTCTGGCATCACCTCGATGGACCCTGTCCTGGAGAACTAACAAATATCGATCATCATACTGGCGTGCTCTAATCTGATCATAAAGAGAAGACCGGGAAGCCATGCTAGCTAATACCCGCGGAGGCTCTGACAAATCCAATCTCACCAACTGACCCGCTAAAGCCTGAACATCAAGTGCTAAAGGTCGCTTTGCTGCTGAAAGGTAAGCTAGACTCCCCAAACTCTCGGCTCTGCGACTCAGGGCATCGGCCACTACATTGGCCTTCCCCGGATGATACAAAATAGTGAGGTCATAATCCTTGAGAAGCTCCATCCATCTCCTCTGATGCAGATTCAAGTCCTTCTGCTTCAGCAGATATTGCAAACTTCGATGATCAGTGAATATCTCACAATGCACTTCATACAAATAATGCCGCCAAATCTTCAAGGCATGAACAATGGAAGATAACTCAAGATCGTGCACTGGATAATTCTTCTCGTGCACATTTAACTATCTAGACATGTAGGAAATCGCCCTACCGTACTGCATCAATACCGCTCCCAAGCCAACTCTAGAAGCATCACAGTAGACTGTATAAGAACCCGGACCAGTAGGAAAAACCAATACCAGAGTTGTGGTTAATGCTGACTTGAGCTTCTGAAAGCTCTTCTCACACTCGTCAGACCATCTGAATGGTGCATCCTTCTGGGTCAATCTGGTCAAGGGTGAAGAAATAGAAGAGAATCCTTCCAAAAAACGACGGTAATATCCCGCCAAACCAAGGAAACTCCTAATCTCTGACGGTCTGGGCCAACGCTGCACCGCCTCAATCTTCTTCAGATCAACCTGAATACCCTCATTGGACACCACGTGCCCCAAGAAAGCTACTGAACCAAGACAAAACTCACACTTGGAGAATTTTGCATAAAGTTTCTCCTCCCTCAACCTTTGTAACACATCTCTCAAATGCTGAGCATGCTCCTCCTGGCTACGAGAATACACCAGGATGTCATCAATGAACATAATGACGAAAGAATCAAGGTAAGGCTGAAACATGTTGTTCATCAATTGCATGAACGCTGCTGGGGCATTGGTCAGCCCAAATGTCATAACCAGAAACTCATAATGACCATATCTGGTCCTGAAAGCAGTCTTCGGGATGTCAGAATCCCGAATCTTCAACTGGTGATACCCGAATCTCAAATCAATCTTAGAGAATACTCTAGCTCCCTAAAGCTGATCAAACAAGTCATCAATACGGGGCAAAGGATACCGGTTCTTCACCTTAACCTTATTCAACTGCCAATAATCAATACACATGCGCATGGATCCATCCTTCCTTTTCACAAACAACACAGGTGCACCCCAAGGTGACACACTAGGCCGAATGAACCCCTTATCTAGGAGTTCCTGAAGCTGTTAGTTTAATTATTTCAACTATGCTGGTGCCATACGGTAAGGTGGAGTAGAGATAGGCTGGGTGCTTGGCACCAAGTCAATACCAAAATCAACATCCCTGTCAGGGAGCATGCCTGGAAGGTCTGCAGGGAATACATCCGAAAAATCACGGACTAGAGGAACAGAATCAATAGAAGTAGTCTCACTACTAACATCCCTCACAAAAGAAAGATACGATTCACATCCTTTCCCAACCATACGCTGAGCCTTCAAATAAGAAATTACTCTGCTAGGCACATGCTCTATAGACCCTCTCCACTCAACTCTCGGAACTCCGACATAGCTAGTGTCACGACCCGTTTTACCCTCCGAACGGTCTCGCGACGTCACCTAGTCCCTACGACTAGGTAAGCCTAACAATTTCAGAAGTAAGACAAAACAGAAATAGAAACAGTAAAGAAACAATAATACTATGAGCTAGCCACTCGGCTGCTATAACTTTTACTTATCCCAAAACCCGGAATATCACAATCACAAGCTTTACACAAGTATGCTCTATACAACGGAATAAAGAAATGCATATCTGACTATCTCCTAAGTCTGTAACGGAGTAGACGGGGACATGTGGGATCCTGCGGACGCGGCAAAATTACCTCGCGGTCTCCGAAATGCTGCTCAGGTACTCCTAGCCAAAGCGCTGTGTACTGGTACCTGGATCTGCACATGGGTAAAACATGCGCAGAAAGGGCGTGAGTACACCACATTCGGTACTCAGTAAGTGCCAAGCCTAACCCCAGTCAAGTAGTGACGAGGTGAGGTTGGGGCTCTACTGAGTTTGAAAACATAATAAGACAGTTATAAGGTTGTACAGTGAAAAATCAGTAGAAATAATAATAAGCAGAAATTTAGGAAAAGCAGGAAGAAATGAGTAAAAGAAATTCTTTGCTAAGCACATCATATAACTCAGCAGAAATCATGCAATGCAATACATGGGAAAGCTCTCGGATCTCGCTCCGTAATCCCAATTTAAATATGCAATGCAGTACAGGGGGAAAGCTCCCCGATCTCGGTCCGTAGTCCCAATTTAAATATGTTATGCAGTACGGGGGGAAAGCTCTCGGATCTCAGTCTGTAGTCCCAATTTAAATATGCAATGCAGAATGTACGTCGGACACAGCGTAATTAAACAGTTTAGAAAAGAAAATAGTAGACAGAATAAGGTAGAACTGCCTAAGCATGGCTCAATTATTAGCAAATAAGTGGAAAATCAGGTAAGGCAAGTGGACATGTTTAAATCCTAAGTTAACTACTCAGTTTAAACATTAAGCAGTAATATAGGAATGAAAATGAGATATGCCATGGAGAGAACAGTGGAATTTTAGTAAAAATGAATCGTGCACGCACTCGTCACTTCACGTACACGGTGTCCTCATAGTGAAAATCAGTTTAAAATGCCTAAGAGAAAGTCCCCAACACAGAGTTAGACAAGCCACTTACCTTGACTGCGCTACTCAACCAAATATCAAGCTCTTGCCACGAGTATCCGACTCCGGGTGGCCCAAATCTATTCAATTTGATTGCATAGTGTAAATATCATTTCAAGGAAACAAAATAGCTAAGAATTCGAAGCTAATACGCAAAATTAGGAAAATTCGCCCAAAAAGTCCCCCGGGCCCACATCCTGGAATCGGGTAAAAGTTATATTTTCCGAAAACCCATTCACTCACGAACTCACTCGAACAAGAATCATTAAAAGCCGAGGCCAAAATCTCCCTAAATCCTCAGATCTTTACTTGGGGAAGTTTCATCCAACCTTCATGGTTTTTCACCCATTTTCATTGATTAGATTAAGGAAATTGATAGAGATTAATGGTATACCAATGGGTTAAGGTTAGAAAACGTTACCTATGATCCCCCTCAAAGAATCCCACTGAAAATCACCAAATCCCGAGCTCTCAATCGATTTTGGAGTTATGAAATTCAAACCCTCGGATTTTGGTATAAACAGGCCAGGGCTTTCGCACCTGCGGCTTCTAGGATCGCACCTGCGGTGCCGCACCTGCGGAAATTCTATCGCAGGTGCGGAATTTCATTAAAGTGCCTGGGGTCGCACCTGCGGTGGCTGGGTCGCTGGTGCGGCTCCGCACCTGCGGATTTTCCTCCGCGCCTGTGAATCCTGGGCAGCCTGAGCTACTTCCGAACTTGCGTGCACCCCATTCGCACCTGCGGAAGGACTATCGCAGGTGCAGAACACCAGAAATAGAACTGGTGCAGCAATTCTTAAGGGTCCAAATGCACCCGTTGGGCATCCGAAACAACCCCGAGGCCCCCGGGACCTCACCCAAACCTACCAACTGACCCAAATACCTTATTCGAACTTGGTCGAGCCTTGAGAACGCACCTCATAACATCCAAATTGTCAAATAAGCATAGATTCAAGCCTAAGAACTTAGGAAATTTCTAAAATCCACATCCGATGCCGAATCACGTCTAAACTTGTCCGAATGACCTCAAATTTTGCACACAGGTCATAAATGACATTATGGACCTGCTGTCGCTTTCGAAATTACATTCCGAGTCCGATATCAAAATCTCACCTATCGACCGAAATTGCCGAAAATCTAACTTTCGCCAATTCAAGCGTAAATCTACAACCGACCTCGAAAGCACAATCCGAACACGCTCCTAACCCCGAAATCACTCAACGGAGCTAACGGTGTCAACAGAATTTCATTCCGGATACGTCTTCAAACAGCTCCAACTACGGTCCGATTTCTAAAGCTGAAGCTCACATTAAAGGACTATATGTCCAAAATCACTCCGAATTTCACCACTCAACGCTACGACAAGTTCCAATAGCATAAATAGACAGGGGAGAAACACGTATTAGGGGATCGGGGCGTTAACTCTCAAAACAACCGACCGGGTCGTTACATTCTCCCCCTCTTAAGAAAATTGTTCGTCCTCGAACGAGTATGGAAACATACCTGAAGCTGCGAAAAGCTGAGGGTACTGACTCCGCAGATCCTGCGAAGTCTCCCAAGTCGCCTCCTCGAGCGGATGACCCCTCCACTAAACCTTGACTGAGGCAATATTCTTCGATCTGAGCCTCTTGACCTGCCTGTCCAATATAGCCACAAGCTCCTCAACATATGATAGATCCTTGTCCAACTTGACTGAGCTGAAATCCAAAACATGAGTCGGATCCCCGTGATACTTTCGGAGCATGGAAACGTGGAATACCGGATGAACACCTACTAAGTTAGGAGGCAAGGCCAGCTTAAAAGCAACCTCCCCGACCTGCTGCAACACCTCAAAAGTGCCAATGAACCTCAGACTCAGCTTACCCTTCTTCCCGAATCTCATGACGCCCTTCATAGGCGATACCCGAAGCAAAACTCGATCACTAGTCATAAATGCCAAGTCACGAACTCTCCGGTCTGCATAACTCTTCTGCCTGGACTGAGCGGTGCGAAGTCTCTCCTGAATCACCTTCACCTTGTCCAGGGCATCCTGGACCAAATCTGTACCCAACAATCTGGCCTCACCCGGCTCAAACCATCCCACTGGAGACCTACACCGCCTACCATACAAAGCCTCAAACGGCGCCATCTGAATGTTGGACTAGTAGCTGTTATTATAAGCAAACTCTGCAAGAGGCAAGAATCGATCCCACGACCCTACAAAATCCATCACACAGGCATGGAGCATATCCTCAAGAATCTAAATCGTGCGCTCGAACTGTCCATCCGTCTGGGGGTGAAATGTTGTATTGAGATCAATCTGGGTACCCAACTCACTATGCAAGGCTCTCCAGAAGTGCGAGGTGAACTGAGGACCCCGATCTGATATAATAGACACTGGTACACCGTGCAATTGGACTATCTTCCGAATGTAGATTTGGGCCAACCTCTCAGAAGAGTATGTAGTCAATACTTGAATGAAATAGGCTGACTTGGTCAACCGGTCCACAATCACCCAAATAGCATCATGTTTCCCCAACGTCCGAGGGAGTCCAACCACAAAATCCATGGTGATCTGCTCCCACTTCCACTCTGGAAGCCTAATCTGCTGAAGTAATCCCCCCGGCCTCTGATGCTCGCATTTGACTTGCTAACAGTTGAGACACTTGGCTACAAACTCCGATATATCCTTCTTCATCATTCGCCACCAATAGTGTCGTCTCAGATCCTAGTACATCTTCGCGGTACCCGGATGGATGGAATACCGCGAGCTAAGGGCCTCCTCAAGAATCAACTCCCTAAGTCCATCTACGTTGGGCACACAAACCCGGCCCTGCATCCTCATCACGCCATCATCACCTACGGTCACATCCCTGGAATCACCCTGTCGGACTCTATCTTGAAGAGCCCAAAGGTTGGGATCATCATATTGGCGCTCCCGAATATGGTCATAAAGAGAAGATCGAGCAACAATGCAAGCAAATACCCGGTGAGGCTCAGAAAGATCCAGCCTCACAAACTGACTGGCTAGGGACTGAACATCCAAGGCTAAGGGCCTCTCTGCTGCACGAAGATATGCCAAACTACTCAAACTCTCCGCCCGGCGACTCAAGGCGTCGGCCACCACATTGGCCTTCCCCGGGTGGTATAATATAGTGATGTCATAATCCTTGAGTAACTCCAACCACCTACGCTGGCGCAAATTAAGATCCTTCTGTCTGAATATGTTCTGCAAACTCCGGTGATCCTTGAATATCTCACAGGGAACACCATATAAATAATGATGCGATATCTTCAGGGCAAGCAATCGCTTCCAACTCAAGATCATGCACTGGGTAGTTCTTCTCGTGTACCTTCAACTGTCTGGATGCGTAGGCAATCACCCTACCGTCCTGCATCAACACTGCTCCTAGGCCAATCCTCGAAGCATCACAATAGACCGTATAGGACCCCGAACCTATGGGTAATACTAACACTAGAGTTGTAGTCAGGGTTGTCTTGAGATTATGAAAGCTCTCCTCGCACTCCTCAGTCCATATAAAAGGTGCACCCTTCTAGGTCAATCTGGTCATGGGTGCTGAAATGGATGAAAATCCCTCCACAAAACGGCGATAATACCCAGCCAAACTGAGGAAACTACGGATCTCAGTAGTTGAAGACGGTCTAGGCCAACTTTGCACCGCCTCTACCTTCTTCTGATCTACCTTGTTCCCATCCGAAGATACCACATAGCCTAAGAATGCCACAGAATCAAGCCAAAATTCACACTTAGAAAATTTGGCATACAACTTCCTCTCCCTCAATGTCTGAAGTACGGTCCTCAAATGCTGCTCATGGTCCTTCTGGGACCGAGAATATACCATAATGTCATCAATGAACACGATGACGAAAGTATCAAGATACGGCCGAAATACGATGTGCATCAGGTGCATGAAGGTCGTTGGGGCATTGGTTAGCCCGAATGACATAACAAGGAACTCATAGTGGCCATATCTGGTCCTGAAGGCAGTCTTCGGGATATCCGGCTCCCGAATCTTCAACTTATAATAACCCGAACGAAGATTAATCTTGGAGAACACCCTAGCACCCTGTAACTGGTCAAATAAATCATCAATGCGGGGCAATGGGTACATGTTCTTCACTGTCACCTTATTTAGCTTCCGGTAGTTAATGCACATACGCATCGAACCATCCTTTTTCTTCACAAACAATACCGGAGCACCCCAAGGCGATATATTGGGCCTGATGAATCCCTTTTCAAGCAATTCCTGTAACTGCTCCTTCAACTCCTTCAACTCAGGAGGAGCCATGCGATAGGGAGGAATGGAAATGGGTTGAGTGCCCGGTAGTAAATCAATGCCGAAATCAATGTCTCTGTCGGGCGGCATACCCGAAAGATCAGCTGGAAAAAACGTCAGGATAGTCCCTAACAACGGGGACAGACTCAACTATAGGGGTCTCAGCACTAGTATCCCTCACATAAGCCAAATACGCATCACACCCCTTTTCAACCATCTGCTGAGCCTTAAGAAAAGAAATGACTCGGCGGGGAGTGTACTCTAAGGAACTTCTCCACTCTAACCTCGGTAATCCTGGCATAGCTAGTGCCACGGTCTTGGCGTGACAATCAAGAATAGCATAGTAGGAAGACAACCAGTCCATACCCAATATAACGTCGAAATCTACCATACTGAGTAATAATAAATCACTGATAACTATCAAACATGACCGATATACGCGGTCCACAATAAGAGAATCTCCCACAGGAGTAGAAACATAAACGGGGGAACTCAAAGAATCCCGAGATACCCCCAGATGTGAAGCAAAATAAGAAGACACATGCGAATATGTAGAGCCTGGGTCAAATAATACCGACGCATCCCTATGACATACAGTAACAATACCTGTAATGACTGAGTCTGGAGCAATGGCCTCTGAACGGGCTGGAAGAGCATAATATCTGGCCTGACCTCCCCCTCTAGGCGACCTCTACCTCCCCGACCTCCACCTCGAGCTGCCTGAGGTGGTGGGGTAGCAGCTGGGGCTGGAAGAATGGCTGGAGGACCTGGTGGAAGGCGTGGAACCTTATAAGTCTGAGGCGGTGCACCCCTCCTATCCCTGGGGAAATCTCTGATCATATGACGAGGGTCACCATACTCAAAATAACCCTTCAGAGGACGTGGCGGCTGATGCTGACTCTGAACAGGCCTGCTGGACTGGCCGGTGATAGCACCTCGAGCAGGAGGCACCTGAGATACTGGTGGTGCATAATAAGGCTCCTGAGGTCTAGAAGGAGCTGGAACACCACAAGCTCCTGGAAGAGATTAATGAACGGGGCGACTCACAAAACCCCTACCATAACGCGTTGCTGGTGCACGGGCTCCTGAAAAGTGACCAGTCTCTCGAGACCTCTTGGCCTCTCTCTCCTCCCTGTCCCGGGCTAACATAGTCTCAATCCTCCAGGCAATACTCACGGCCTGCTGGTAAGAAATATCTGTCGCCACCTCTCTGGCCATGCTGGTCCGATACTGGGGTGGAGTCCCTCAATAAAGCGTCGAACCCTCTCTCTGACGGTGGCAACCAAAGCTGGTGCATGACGAGCCAAATCGTTGTAACGGACAACATACTCCGACACAGTCATAGTACCCTGGTGTAACTGCTCAAACTCTGCACGCCAAGCATCCCTGAGGCTCTGAGGGACAAACTCAAGTAGGAACATCTCTGAGAACTGACCCCAAGTAAGTGAAGCTACCTCGTCCGGACTGCTCAACTCAAAAGCACGCCACCACTGATAAGCTGCTCCCCTCAGCTGGAAAGCAGTGAATGAGACCCTACTCATCTCCACAATACCCATAGTGCGGAGAATGCAATGGCACCCCTCAAGAAAACCTAGGGCATCATCCGAAGCTAGTCCGCTGAACTCAGGTGGGTGGTACTTCTTGTACCTCTCAAGTCGGAGTTGCTCTGCCTCAGGAACAGCTATCCTAGTCTCATGTTGAACTGGAGCTGTTGGGGGCATGGGGATATACTCTGGAACCTGCCCCATATGAACCCTCTGCTCAGGAGTACGGGCTGCGGAAGTCTGTGCCCCTCCCCCGGCCTGGGATGTAGCTGGGGCTATCGGCTGTAATCCTGCCTGAGATAGAGTACTGAAGGCACTCAAGAACTGAGCTAAAGTCTCCGGGAGGGCTGGAGTAATAGCAAGAACCTCCGGTGCCCCTCCAACTGTAGCTGCTGGGGTATCCTCTATTTCTGCTCTAGCCGGTGCTCGGGTTGCACCGCGTGCTCGTCCTCTGCCCCGGCCCCTGCCTCTGGTAGCTCTGACTGGGGGCTCGGGTGCCTGGTCATCAGTACGTCCGGTACGAGTACGAACCATCTGTAAGCAAGAATATAATAGAGTTTGAGAGTTTTGATGACAGTAACTAGCACGATAAGGAATTCAAGAAGTATGATTGTTCTTAACAGTTACATAGCCTCTCGAAGATAGATACGGACATCTCTGCACCGATCCGCGAGACTCTAATAAATCGGCTTGTGATTGTGACTCCTATGAGCCTAGACGCTCTGATACCAACTTGCCACGGCCCGTTTTACCCTCTGAACGGTCTCGCGATGGCACCTAGTCCCTACGACTAGGTAAGCCTAACAATTTTAGAAGTAAGACAAAACAGAAATAGAAACAGTAAAGAAACAATAATACTATGAGCTAGCCGCTCGGCTGCTATAACTTTTAATTTTCCCAAAACCCGGAATATCACAATCACAAGCTTTACACAAGTATGCTCTATACAACGGAATAAAGAAATGTATATCTGACTATCTCCTAAGTCTGTAACAGAGTAGACGGGGACACGTGGGATCCTACGGACGTGGCAGAATTACCTCGCGGTCTCCGAAATGCTTCTCAGGTACTCCTAGCCAAAGCGTTGTGTACTGGTACCTGGATCTGCACATGGGTAAAACATGCGCAGAAAGGGCGTGAGTACACCACATTCGGTACTCAGTAAGTGCCAAGCCTAACCCCAGTCAAGTAGTGACGAGGTCAGGTTGGGACTCTACTGAGTTTGAAAATATAATAAGACAGTTATAAGGTTGTACAGTGAAAAATCAGTAGAAATAATAATAAGCAAAAATTTAGGAAAAACCGGAAGAAATGAGTAAAAGAAATTCTCTGGTCAGCACAACGTATAACTCAACAGAAATCATGCAATGCCATACAGGGGAAAGCTCCCGGATCTGGCTCCGTAGTCAGAATTTAAACATGCAATGCAGTACAGGGGGAAAGCTCCCAGATCTCGGTCTGTAGTCCCAATTGAAATATGTTATGCAATATGGGGGGAAAGCTCACGGATCTCAGCCCGTAGTCCCAATTTAAATATGCAATGCAGAATGTACGTCGGACGCAGCGTAATTAAATAGTTTAGAAAGAAAATAGTAGACAGAATAGGGTAGAACTGCCTAAGCATGGCTCAATTATTAGCAAATAAGTGGAAAATCAGGTAAGGCAAGTGGACATGTTTAAATCCTAAGTTAATTACTCAGTTTAAACAGTAAGCAGTAATATAGGAATGAAAATGAGATATGTCATGGAGAGAACAGTAGAATTTTAGTAAAAATGACTTGTGCACGCACTCGTCACCTCACGTACACCGTGTCCTCATAGTGAAAAACAGTTTAAAATGCCTAAGGGAAAGTCCCCAACACAGAGTTAGGAAAGCCACTTACCTTGATTGCGCTACTCAACCAAATATCAAGCTCTTTCCACGAGTATCTGACTCCGGGTGGCCCAAATCTATTCAATTTGATTGCATAGTGTAAATATCATTTCAAGGAAACAAAATAGCTAAGAAATTCGAAGCTATTTCGCCCAAAAAATCCCCTGGGCCCACGTCCCGAAATCGGGTAAAGGTTATATTTTCCGAACACCCATTCACTCACGAACTCACTCGAACAAGAATCATTAAAATCCTATGCCAAAATCTCCCTAAATCCTCAGCTCTTTACTTTGGGAAGTTTCATCCAACCTTCATGGTTTTTCACCCATTTGCATTGATTAGATTAAGGAAATTGATAGAGATTAATGGTATACCAATGGGTTA
The DNA here is from genome assembly GCA_005239495.1 of Nicotiana undulata. NCBI lineage: Eukaryota > Viridiplantae > Streptophyta > Magnoliopsida > Solanales > Solanaceae > Nicotiana > Nicotiana undulata. The sequence goes on from ML286613.1 coordinate 37,828, forward strand.
AGGTTAGAAAACGTTACCTATGATCCTCCTCAAAGAATCCCACTAAAAATCGCCAAATCCCAAGCGCTCAATCGATTTTGGAGTTATGAAATTCAAACCCTCGGATTTTGGTATAAACAGCCCAGGGCTTTCGCACCTACGGCTTCTAGGATCGCAACTGCGGAAATTCTATCGCAGGTGCAGAATTTCATTAAAGTGCCTGGGGTCGCACCTGCGGTGGCTGGGTCGCTGGTGCGGCTCCGCACCTGCGGATTTTCCTCCGCGCCTGTGAGTCCTGGGTAGCCTGAGCTACTTTTGCACCTGCGTGCACCCCATTCGCACCTGCGGAAGGACCATCGCAGGTGCGGAACACCAGAAACAGAACTGGTGTAGCAATTCTTAAGGGTCCAAATGCACCCGTTGGGCATCCAAAACAACCCCGAGGCCCCCGGGACCTCACCCAAACCTACCAACTGACCCAAATACCTTATTCAAACTTGTTCGAGCCTTGAGAACGCACCTCATAACATCAAAATCGTCAAATGAGCATAGATTCAAACCTAAGAACTTAGGAAATTTCTAAAATCCACATCTGATGCCGAATCACGTCTAAACTTGTCCGAATGACCTCAAATTTTGCACACACGTCATAAATGACATTACGGACCTGCTGTTGCTTTCGGAATTCCATTCCGAGTCTGATATCAAAATCTCACCTATCGACCAAAATCGTCGAAATTCTAACTTTCGCCAATTCAAGCCTAAATCTACAACCGACCTCGAAAACACAGTATGAACACGCTCCTAATCCCGAAATCACTCAACGGAGCTAACGGAGTCAACGAAATTCCATTCCGGATCCGTCTTCAAACAGCTCCAGCTACGGTCTGATTTCTAAAGCTGAATCTCACATTAAAGGACTATATGTCCAAAATCACTTTGAATTTCACCACTCAACACTCCGACAAGTTCCTATAGCATAAATAGACAGGGGAGAATCACTTATTAGGGGATCGGGGCGTTAACTCTCAAAACGACCGACCGGGTTGTTACAGCTAGGGTCACGGTCTTAGCGTGACAATCAAGAATAGCATGACATGGGGATCACCAATCCATGCCTAGTACCACATCAAAATCAACCATACTGAGTAAAATCAAGTCCACTCGGGTCTCTAGACCCCCAATAGATATAACACACGACCGGTACACACGGTCTAAAATAATAGTATCGCCCACCGGAATCGAAACATGAACAAACGTAATTAAAGACTCACCGGGCATAATCATAAAGTGAGCAAAATACGACGAAACATAAGAGTATGTGGAACCAGGGTCAAATAAAGCCAAAGCATCATAGTGATAAACTGATATAGTACCTGTAATCACCGTATTGGAAGCCATAACATCAGGCCTAGCTAGGAGTGCATAAATACGTGGTTGGTCTCCACCTGCTCGACCTCCCCCTCTAGGGCGGCCTCTAGCTGCCTGACCACCACCCCTAGCTGCCTGGGTCGGTGGTGAAGTGACTGGGGCTGAAGTCGAGGGCTGAACCCTCTGCTGAGATGAACTACTAGCACGATGAGGACACAGTCTCCACCCATGTCCAAACTCTCCACACTCAAAACAACTACCTGGAGCTGGAGATGGGGACTGAAGAGAACCCCTGCCACCATGATAACCACCGGATGAACCATGCATAGAAGAACCGTGATATGACGATGCTCTGGAGGAACTCTGAGCTGGAAAGGCACTAAAAGATGAACATCCCTGATGAGAATTGCGGGGACCCTGCCCCGAAGATGCGCCACTATAAGCTGGGCAAGCTGGCTGAGGAGGTCTAAATGGACGACCTCTACTATGCTGAAACTTCCCTCTAGAAGGGCCACCACTAAAACTACTTGATCCCCGAGGCCTCTTAGCCTCCCTTTCCTTACGCTCCTGCCTGCGAACCGACTCAATATCCCGAGCAATGTCAACAACCTGCTCGAATGTAGCTCCAGACACTCTCTCCCTGGTCATCAAAATCTGAAGCTGATATGTGAGACCATCTACAAACCTCCTGATCCTCTCCCTATCAGTAGGGACTAACTCAGAAGCATGTCGAGCCAACTCAAAAAATTGCATCTCGTACTGTGTAACTGACAACTCCCCCTGGCGCAGCTGCTCAAACTGAGGAACATACTTCTCCAAAATGATCGTGGAGAACTGCTTCCAGGTGAGGGGTGCTGAACCAACAGGCCTACGCCTCTCAAATGCCTCCTACCAAGTGAAAGCAGCACCAGCAAACTGAAATGTAGCAAACTAGACCCCACAGGTCTCCAGAATACTAGCAGTACGGAGTATCCTCTGGCACTTATCCAGAAATTCTCGGGCATCCTCACCCTCTATGCCGCTGAAAGTCGGAGGCTGAAGTCTACTGAACCTCTCCAGCCTACGCTGCTTATCCTCGGGCATAGCTGGGACTACATAGTCTTGAGCTGGGGAAATCGGCTGCATTGGGACTGCCCTCGGTGCCTGAATACCCTGTACGGCCTGCTCAGGTGTCCGGGCAGCTGGAGTCTGAGTGCCTCCCCCGGCCTGAGAAGTGGCAGTAGTAGACATAGCAGCTGCCTGGGCCAAACTGGTGCATATTGTCAAGATCTGAGCCAGGGTCTCCTGAAGACCCGGAATGACAATAGGCACTGCCGGTGCCTGAGCTTGTCCCACTGGAGCACCCTCGGCAGGAACCTGATCCTGAATAGTAGGGGGATCCACTGGTACTGTCCCGGCTGCTACACGAGCTGGTCCCCTAACTCCACCACGGCCTCGACCCCTTGTGGGTCTGGCTGTTGTCTGGTCACCCTGATCAGTAGCGCGTGTCCTCACCATCTGTGAGAGAATGAAACAACAGTAGTTTAGATTTCAAGAACCAATAGAATGGCACGAAAGAGTTCAAGAAAATGAGATTTTTCCTAAGAGTTATGTAGCCTCTCGAAGATAAGAACAAACGTCTTCGTACCGATCCGCAAGACTCTACTAAACCTGCTCATGACCGTTGAGTCCTATGTAACCTAGTGCTCTCTTACCAACTTGTCACGACCCCAATCCCAACAGGTCGTGATGGCGCCTATCGTGGAACTAGGCTAGCCAACCATCACATAACTACACATTTATTTTAATATAATTTCTCAAAAATCAATAATAACCAGCAAATTGAATATAAAATTTTCTCCAAGTCATTAAGCAAACATAATAATAACTAACAATCTAAACAAATCCCCCAGGACTGGAGTTGGCCGATCACGAGCATCTAAGAATAAAACTAACTCTGCTAATGTCATAAACAATGTCTAGGAATAAAATACTAATACTAATAAAGGAAGGGAAATGGAGAAGCTGCGGACGCTAGACAGCTACCTCGAAATCCCAAAAGCTGACGATAACGAACTCGGATGGCTACTGCTCCGAACCAGTACCTGGATCTGCACACAGAGGTGCAGGGAGTAATGATGAGTATGCCAACTCAGTAGTAATGAAAATAAATCACAGTCTGAAGAATAGGAAACACACAACAACAATTACACCAATCCACAAAACAGTAAAATGCAACATCTCAATAAAGTATACATAATTTCGAAATCCAGTTTTCGTAAAAATCCTTTGAAACAAGCATATTTTTCCAATACTTCTCAATAAAACTCTCAGAAATATCAGTTTGAAAGATAAAACGAATCATAATCAAAACTCAGTAAAATATCATCATAAAACTGCCCCTCGGGCATAATCATCACTCAGAATTATTCCCCCAGCACCTCACCATCACTCAGTAACAGTCACTCAGCACCTCACGGTCACTCAGCATCAGCCCCTCGGGCAACCTCACTGTCACTCGTACCTCCCATTTACTCGTCACTCGGCACTCGCACTCGCACTCGCACTTGCACTCAGTAGGTACCTGCGCTCACTGGGGGTGTGTACAGACTCAGGATGGGCTCCTACAGCCCAAGCGCTATAAACAAGCCAAATCGTGGCATCAATCATCTCTCAGGCACTCAGCCTCTCTCATATCATATCATCCTCACAATATTGGCCCTCGTCCTCACTCATTCAGACACTCTCAGCATGCCACTCGGGCCATGAATAAACGGGGTTCTCGACCTAAAATAGTATTTAATTTCAACAAAAAGTAATATTATCAAATAGGAGCGTCAGCAATTTCACAAGAAAGACTGAGTGAAATATCATAGTTTCAAAGTGAGGAATATCAGTAAAATATCCCACAAGGGGTTAAACAAATCGGCACTAGGCCCCAAATATGGCTTAGAGCCCAAACATATCAAAACATAGTAATACTATAAAACATATGCTTTAAAAGCAGTTTCGCAACTCAATAGTTGCCTAAAAGGAACATATTTCCAAATTTCCAATTCGTGCACGCCCCACACTCGTCATCCAGTGTGTGCGTCACTCCAAAACCATGAAAGGATGTAGAGTCCGAGGTTTCATACCCTACGGACAGGATTTAAAGACATCGCTTACCTCAAACTAGCCCGACAAGCTATTCCGCAACACGCTTTCCACTCGAATCAACTTCCAATTGCTCCAAATCTATAAAGAACAGATTTTTCACATCAAACTATGCTAAGGGAATGAATTCCAATCGAAAAATATCAATTTTAGCACAAAACCCGAAATTAGCCAAAACCCGACCCCCGCGCCCCGCATCTCGGAACTCGACAAACTTTATACCAAAATGATCTTCATCATCTCACGATTTCGTACATATAAAGAAATCTGAAATCAGAGTCCGTTTGACCCCTCAAATCATCCCTAAAAGGCCTCATAATCTCAAGCCCTAATTTTACCTTTTTCTACTGATTTTCCCCAATTAAACACTGTTAATTTAGTCCTTAATCACATACAATCGAGTTATGGGGTCCAAAATCCTTACCTCAATGAAGAACAATCGTTTTCCCTCTTCAAAATTGCTCCAAAAGCTCTATTCCCGTTCAAAAATGGTGGAAAAGTGGGCAAAGGTCGCGGATAGGTTTAATTTATACTGCCCAGGATTTTCGCACCTACGGTCTAAATCTCGCACCTGAGGTTTTCATTAAGAGGACCAGAATCCCGCACCTGCGGCCCAGGTGTCGCACCTGCGGCTCACAGATACGGCCACACGACCACTCCTGCGGACCTTCCCCCATCTGGCCTTCCACCGCACCTACGATCATCAAGCCCGCTCTTGCGGCTCGCACCTGCGGTCAAACATCTGCAAGTGCGGAAATCACAGTAGAAAAACATCAGCAGTTGTTTGCTGCGAATTTCCAACTCCGAACTTTCCGTTAATCCTCTTAAATCCATCCTGAGCCCCTCGGGACCCCAACCAAATATACCAACACATCCTAACTGATCACTCAAACTTAGTTTCACTCTCGGAATACCCAAAATAACATCAAAACACCAAAATCACATCAAATTCAAGCCTCTGAACTTTGGAATTCCTAAATTCCACCAATGATGCCGAAAAAATCCAAACCACCTCCGATTGATCTGAAATTTTACAGACATATCCAAAATGACATTACGAACTTGTTCCAACTTCCGGAATCCCATTTTGACCCCGATAGCCTATTTTCCATTGCCGACCGGAAATCACGAAAAACTAACTTTCGCCAATTCAAGCCTAATTTTACACTGGACATCACAAAAATATTCTGAACACACACCTAAGTCCCAAATCACCTAACGAAGCTATTCGAGCTATAAAATCCGCATTCCGAGGTCGTTTACCAATAAGTCAAGTCTAAGCTGACTTTTCCAACTATAACGTTATTTTTGGAGACTAATTGCTTCAAATCTCACTACAACCATTCTGAACCCGATGTTGATAACCAAATTTTCCTCAAATTATTTTTTAATTTGCATATATACCTTCAAAATCAGGTTTTCATAACAATTGATATTTTTCCATAACTTTCCCATATTTTATTTATTTTATTTTAATTTACCTAGCATTTTACCTCTAAAATTAATTATAATTGCATTACAAATGATTTCAAAAACATTTCTTAGCTTAATACATAATTTTGGTCCTAATTAAGATCAGATTATTTCATAATTAGCCAAATTGGTACTATTTGGCTATAATTGCAATAACTTTACAATTATAGCCTAATCATATGTTTTATGCTATTTTTAATCAATAATTAGTCATTTATATTTTTAAGTACTAATTAATCATTTTAATTTAAGGAATTAAGCATTAATTTCATTTCTTACAAATATTAGCTATTTTTATAAATTATCTATTTTTATTGGGTATTTAACAAATGGCCTAGTTTTATTTCAGTTCTAGCTTAATTGAATCAGACCCCTACCCAATTAAATCAGCCCAAACACCAGGCCCAGCCCACTTAGAGCTACCCGACCCAATTTCCTTTTTAATCTGGACTGTTGATCATTTCTGATCAACGGACCAGATTAGTCCTTACAAAATTAAGACCCTAGACGACTACCTCCCTCCATTCATTCCCCCCCCCCCCCCCCCATTCGTAACTCAACCATCGCTCTTTCTCTCTCTCTGAGACTCTCTCTAGAACCTTCTCCCTTCTTTGAGCTCTGCCCTCTCCTCTCCGGCCACCTCCCTTGCCGGAAAAGTATGAGGTTCTCACCTCTCCTCGACCCTATGGCTCCGCCTTTCATGTGTCTGTCACCGATGGAGGATTTCAAGAGAACCTGAGGCAATACACTCCCATCTTCGATCTGATGCCATGTTTTCCGGCCTCCTATGGTCGTTCGAGTGAGATCCTTGCATTTTCTGGCCAAACGCCGGTAATATCTAAGTCTCTCTTCTCTTTTCGAGTTTTCTCTGGAAACCCTAGTTCTAAGATCTTCCGATCTTCTTAGATTTGTGACAGATCTATGTTCGTTCTGAGGTTTTTACCCATTTTTCTCTTAAAACCCCGATGTTTTTCAAACGATTCTGCATTTTTGAGAACTAGGGTTTCTTGACCCCTTTTAAAACGTTTTATCTTCTGATTTTAGTACTAATATTGATTTCCAGTATGTTTCTAAACGTTCTGCTTAAATCTCCTCTTTACTCTAAGTATTCTGATGAAACCCTAATTTTTAGGGTTTATGTTCGTATTATTTATCTATATGTTCTTCTGGATTCTCTCTGAGTTCTATGCTTCTTGTTGTAATTTTGTTGTTAGGGTTTCGATCTTCTACTGTTTCTCCAAATACTTGCTTAGGGTTTCTTTGATTTTGTTCAATACATGTTGTTTAACGTTTAATAGGTCTGACTATTTGCTTTATTGATTGTTCACATAATAATTTATACTGATTTTGTGTACATTCCTTAGACCTGTGATATTTTCCCTGAATATGTGACTTTGTGTATTTTCCTTGTAATTCTGTACTGATTTTTCGAATTGTTTCCTTGTTCGTGTGATACTTTCCTTAGTTAGCATTGAGTCCCTGTGATTTTCAATCCCATTCGTGATTCTTGTGACTAATTTTCAGAACTAAATTGTACTATACCCTATTTATGTGCACGAATATGTTGCTGATTGTTTGACATATACTCTCCCTAATTATGTATTATGTACCTAGACTTAATCGCTTGCTATATACCTTACTACTCCTGTTATGATAAAGGTCAGTTTTATAGTTGATTCTTTTCCTTATTTAACTCTAATTGTGCCGTTTGAATTATGACTCCCTAATTAAAGAGAGTCCAGGTCTTTGATTGATTCTGATTGAACATTATTTCCATAATTATGTTAAACTATTACTCCTTACCTTATTTCACTACTCGTTTTCAAAACTATAAATACTCTACTCTCTCTTTAACATAAGGAAGGCACACACACAAACACACTATGTTCTGAACTTTCTTTCCTCTCTTGCTTCTCTTGATGTTTACTTGCTACTCAGTCGGCTGAAAGCCAAGACTGAGTAACTCTACTACTCTATTTGCTCTACTGTGCCACTGTTCTATTTGCACTACTGCTCTGTTGTTCTGTATTTCTCTATACATTGTTGCTCTCCTTATGTGCACGCTACTGCTCCATTACTCTGCACTTATATCCTCATCCAACTGGTATGTTCTCTGTTTAACTTTAAGGCTTCCAAAACAATATGCTTCAGTTTGTGTTACAATTCCTCTTGCTTCTATTATGTGTCTACCTATGGTTTTATTGCTTACCCTGCAATTAGCATGCCTACTTACTAATCTATCTATGTGGTTACCCTCTAGTTCAGCATGTCTACTACTTCCTACATGTTTCATTGTACTTCTGCCTTGTCTCCTGATCCCAGTACACTATAAGCATGCAGTTCTATAATCCTGAACCCTTCCCTGAACATAGTGTGTAATTCTAACACCCCTCAATCTAATGTTGTTTGGGATCCTGGCATGAATACTTTGTGATGGACTATGCTATGACTATTTAAGTCCTGTAATACTTCTCTGAAGTTCGCTTGTGTGCAAGCATGCTTCTACTATGTGACTTACTTGTCCCCAATACCCTTTCCCATGTTGTGTTTGCTCCCTGAACCATGTCTGTTGTTCTGATTTAGAGTTTGTTAACTGTCATGCTCCTTTTCTCTCAAACTGGTTTTTTTTAGCAAACTATTATGTTACTATCCAAAACCATTTTCAAATTGTTTTTTTTTCACAAACTCAACTCTTTAAAAACTATATCAAGCACTCTCACATACTCTTAGAAGTTTAGGTTCTGCCCCCGTAATGTGTGACTGCTTAGGGACCCTTATGAGCTCCCTCTGAACTCTGACACATTAAGGCTGGCTCTTCCACACTGCACTTACTCAAAGTTTGGCAATGAATCTGGGTGTGAGCACTGCCCGGGATCCCTTGAGATCCTTAGGGAACTTTGACACACCTGGATCATGTGAAAGGTTGTGAACCAATGGCATTGAGGATCTGGAAACTTGGGCCTATTATGGAAGGCTCCCTATAGTTAACTTCTTCTTTTCCTATTTTTAATTATGTAATTCATATTCAGAGGCTTGTAATAATTATTTGTAAAAATGATTCTGGGGTTGGATAGTGAAAAAATGGGTGGGGATATGCATGCTATAGTATAAGTATGGGTAGAAATCATGTTCTAGGTTTACTTTTGTCACGACCCAAAAACTATGGGTTGTGATGGCGCCGGACACCACAGTCAAGCAAGCCAACCCCTTAATCAGTTGAAATACCATCTGTTTAACAGTTTCGGAATCGTTACCTTTATTGCTTTTCATAATCAAATAAATAAACTTTTGTAAATTAAGCACGAAGAAATCCATTTAATTGAATAAAACAAGACTCAACACATCCCCAGAACCCGGTGATACAAGTACATGAGCAGTTTCTAAGAATTTATACAACTATACAACTCTTGTCCGAGAAATAAATGGGACAAAAGCAATAGAGATACAATGTAAAGATATAGAAAGAAAGAGACTCTGTCAACTGCGGAACGCCTCCGGATGAATGCAGGCCGACCAAGTCTCCCAATCAATCGATGAACTATGAAGATACCTGTGCAACAAAATGCACAGAGGTGTAGCATGAGTACATATACATATATGTATCCAGTGAGTATCCCGCCTAACCTCGAAGAAGTAGTGACGAGAGGTCGACTCGATACTCACTAAGGTCCAACAATAATAACATAAGATAGATTATGATGAAATACGGTAGGCATGTCAGGAAATAAGCAACAAGTACATATCACGAGAAGGAATCCAAACAACTACTGAACTAAACAATAAAGCACTTTCAAGGGTAAGGCCGCCGAACGAAACAATAATCACAAATTCTTAGATCCGCCGTGACGTACGGCCCGCTCCCATAAGATACCTTCTAAACTCGTCGTGGCGTACGGCCCGATCCCATATGTATTTCCAGTATTTCTCAACACAGTCGTGGCGTACGGCCCGATCCCATATATATCATAATTACTTCTCAACACTGTCGTGGCGTACGGCCCGATCCCATATTCATTTCAATTACATTTCAACACTGTCGTGGCGTACGGCCCGATCCCATTATTCATTTCAATTTCTTTTCAACACTGTCGTGGCGTACGGCCCGATCCCATTATTCATTTCAATTTCTTTTCAACACTGCTGTGGCGTACGGCCCGATCCCGTTATTCATTTCAATTTCTTTTCAACACTGTCGTGGCGTACGACCCGATCCCATTATTCATTTCAATTTCTTTTCAACACTGCCGTGGCGTACGGACTGATCCCATTATTCATTTCAATTTCTTTTCAACACTGTCGTGGCGTACGGCCTGATCCCATTATTCATTTCAATTTCTTTTCATAACAAATTCGGTTCCATTCAACAATTTTTCCATAAATCCCTTAGGGGAATAATACTACGCAACATAATACATATGGCGTCACAATGAATCATGTAAAGCATTACGAGGAAGCATATAAGGCATGATGTGGGCCTCACTACCCGGACATAACAATAATAGCCGCTACGTACGGACTCTCGTCACTTGGCGCGTACGTAGTCCCCAAACAATTTACACATAGCATATACATCACCTATGGGTACAATTCCCTCTTACAAGGTTAGAAAGGAGACTCACCTCGTGTCGAATCTACATCTCGGACCACAATTGTGCCCGAAACTCCGAACTCTACACCCGAGGACTCGCAACTAGTCAAAAGGTGTAAAATTAAATCAATGCATGCACTATGTGAGAAATTATCCTAGTTATTCAATAAACTCACCATTCTTGAAGAATTTCCAATTTCCAGCCTCGGTCCCGCATGATCAAATTCCGAAAATTCTCGAAGGGATCACTCACCTATAGCCTAAGGATCATTAAGGTGTGATTCCTACTTGAATTCAAGGCCTAAAATGGAAAATCCCAAAACCCTCAAGAACCCTAAAATTACTACCTAATTCTATGATTTTAGATAATTTAGTAGTGAATTTAACTTGGAATTAATGTTTGAAACTAGTAAAACTATGGAATTTACTTACCTCAATAGCAGTGGCGGAAGGTCCCTTGAAGAGCTCTCTAAAACTTGTGGAGGAAAATGAAAATGGAGGAAAAATGCTAAGTCCCGTATTTTAATAAAACTGCCCAGGGATTCCTTAACTGCAATCGCGACAAGGGCCCTGCGATCGCGAAGGCCAACTTGCCAGACCTCTGCGGTCACGGCATACCTGCGATCGCGAAGACCAACCGGCCGGACCTCTGCGATCGCGGTAGAGGTCCTGCGATCGCGAAGAACAAACTCACCCGGCCCAGATGCGACTCAAAGCGATCGCGATAAAAGACTGCGATCGCGAAGGTGTGGAACCCAGACCTCTGCGATAGCAAAGGGGAATCTTCGATCGCAGAGAACAATCAACAGCCCAGCAAAATCCTTCTCCACGATCGCAACCCACCTTCTGCGATCGCAGAGAAGGAAACCAGATAGCAGAAATTTCTGATTTTTCTAACTTAGCTCCCGGGGGTCTAAAACACACCTGAGCCCCTCGGGACCCCGTCCAAAAGCACCGGCAAGTCTGTATTCGTGATACGGACTCGCTCGAACTTCCGGAACATGAAAAACAACAACAAAACTCAAAATTCAACCCCAAAACCAAATTGAATCAAAACTTAAGAACTTGAAACTCTAGAATTCACTTCAATGCACCGTACCGGTCTATACTACTCGGAATGATTTCAAATTTCGCAGACAAGTCATGAATGACATAACGGAACTATCCCCGATCTCGGAATCTCATTTGAACCTTGGTAACATAAAATCACATTTCAAGCCAAATTTCGAATTCTATGAAAATCCTCAAAACTTCATTAACTCTAATTTTCCCATTTTGATCTGAAACTCGTCAAATCAAGTCCGTTTCTTACCAAATTTTACAGACAACACATATTAACTATATTGAACCTGTTCCGGATGCCGGAACCTTAATACGGGCCCGTTATCACAGGTTTCACATCAAGGTTCATTTTCATAAGCCTTTATTATTTACAGAAAACAATTTTCTTTAAAAATTTATTTCTCGGACTTGGGTCCTCGGAATTCGATTTCGGGCATACGCCCAAATCCCATATTTTCCTACAGACCTTCCGGGGACGTCAGATCACGGATCCGGATCCGTTCACCAAAAATGTTGACCAAAGTCAACTTTATTCAACTAATTATCATAAATTCAACTCTTTATCAAGTTTCCACATAAAGGCTTCCTGGCTACGCGCCCGGGCTGCGCACGCACATCGAGGTGAGATTTACGGAGGCTTTCGGGGCTTCGAAACACAGTCATAAATAAATTTACATAAGATGACCTTTTGGGTCATCACAGTTTACACAAAATTCCAGTCTTACTCAATTTCCTCAACTTAAGGCTTCTGAAATGAGAACTTTCCTTTCAATTTAACTCCGAACCTCCTGAATTTCAACTCTGACAATACACACAACTCACAATACCCAAAATGAAGCTGTTCATGACTCCCAACTGCTGAACGACGCGCTGGATCTCAAAATGACCGATCGGGTCGTTACAACTTTTCTATGTGCGCAGCAGTAACCATGTTTAGGAATAACATATCAAGTATGCCATGCATTTAGATACCATGTCACTTAGTTTCATACATCTGCTTTACTTTCAGCATATCACCATTCATTGCCTTCACTTAGAAATCATGTTCATAGGATCAATAATAACAACAAAAAAATTGCTACCATATGATCTTGTCCATGTATTCTGAAATGTAATCAAAAAAGCATGCCTTAGAATAATTATGTTAACAAAGCCGCAATCATGTTTTACCATGCCTATGCACTTAGAGATCCTATTTTTTAGGTAAACATATTAAAACTATCACCTATGTTGTTCCTGAAATTATGCATAATGTTGTGATTCTGTATGCATTTAGAAATCCATGTTTAAGTTATCATGTTGAATTAGACATCATGCAATAGGATCATGCTCGCTTACTACACTCAGTTAAATACACATGTCTGAAATAGTCCCCTGTTCTAATAAACTGGCAATCAGGCTTTTGTAAACACTTAGAATCACATGCTATTAAGATTGATAATCTAGAATCCTTAACAAATTTGTTTGACTGTTTCATGTTATTTTACACCTAGGCAAGCCTTAGGTAATTGACTACAACGGAATAAACCAGATTTTTCTGTGTGACTATGTTAACTATCAAGCATGTTAAAATTAGTAGGCAAGCTTGATTAGGACTTCCTCTCTGAGTTATGTAATAAAACTGATTCTACTATTATCATTTAGACACCATGCTTAGGAACTAAACCTGGACCTTAATTTATGTATGAGACATGATGTTTATGTGCAATATATGTGGAGTAATACTTGAGCCTCTATCTGATTCACATGCTCTCCCTTATTTGCAGTCCTATTTGTTCTTATATGTCGCCTTAGTGATTTTACCTTTAAAACCTGAGGGTCTACCTAGAAACCTCCTTTTAGGATAGAAGTCCTAATTTCCTCCAGGACTGATAGGAAAGGGACGGGTAACATCATGCAATAGAGTTCGTGACCAACACGCGCTTTAGTTACCTTCACGGGGTGGGGAAAGGGTAGAATATGGATATGATGACTGGTGCGCTAATACCACGTGTATCCCCTCTTTGAGGGGTGTCATACCGGGTATTGCATTGATATGATCTATATTATAAACCTAAGATAACCTTTACTTTTATATTGTAACTCTTTTCAAAATATAACCTTTTCATTAGATGTTTTTCAAATATCTGTATACTTAGACTTAAATCCCTATTATTTGAGCCCTACTTGTTTGTTTTGCTAAAACTGTACAAATTCACAAAAGCTGTTTGGCCAGGAACCACACTTGTGGATCTTGAGGGGTGCCTAACACCTTCCCCTTAGGATAATTTCAATCCCTTACCCTATCTCTGGTTAACAACGTAGTTGTAGATGAACCCCTTAGGTGCCCTAACGCGCCCCAAAATCGTTAGCTGGCGAATCTTCAAAAAATGCAAACCCCTTTCCCAAAAGGAAAGAGTTGCCTCAACCAAATGTCATAAATCCGATCTCCGCGAGGAAAAAGGGGGCACGACAGCATGGCGACTCTGCTGGGGACTATAGGCTTTTACCATTACAAAACTGCTTTGTGAATTTGTCTGAGTACGCTTTGTTTGATATTTTCACCCTTTCCTTTTCTCCCCTTTTATGTGAAATTAATTGTTTATCTCTTTCAAGTATTTATTCCTTCCACAAACTGACATGTTTCTTTGTTTTCCTTTGTAACCGCTTTAAATTATAACTATTGTATTTACCGCTTTCTTAACGTGCAAATACATGACAACCTACTTTTAATGCTTATTATTGCATAATCATGTTCAACATTCATACTCCACTCGTGCCAAACAAATACTATAGCAACGCTTGATGAGTGGTTGCGCTCTTCCTATATTATTACCCCCTAAATTCTGAAAGGCTTATTTGCGATAAAACTAGTCGATCAGCGGTGCAGTCGACGATTCCGTGCCTTTCCCCCTTGAGTTGTCCGCTCAAGGGTACCAGTCTAAAACCCCATAGAAACCTTACTCTGTTATATTGTTGCATGCATCATGGTCAAACCTAGCCAAGCTAAAGTGTTGTCCGCACGATAGCTTTTAAGAAAGCCTTGTCCAAAGTCCACTGGGTTTCCTAAACCCAAACGGACGTCATCACATTCTGTGCATTTATTTGGAGAACTAAATGCTTCATGCTAATTGTTGATATTAAATAGTCGAGTCTGGGGAAGGTCCTTCTGGGACCAAATAGATAGGAATGTCTTTCTTTTCTTTATCAATGTAATAAGGCCAATGGCCATTAGTGACCTTTACTTCCTGTTTATTTAGTGTCGTTTTGGGATTTGTCTATTTTCTTATCAATGAAATGAGGCATTTAGTATTTTAAGTTCTCCAAATCAATTTGTCGCTAGGCCTACCTCGGGCACAAAAGAGGTCCCCAAATCAGGACGCGCTTTACATTCCCGCACTATGTGTTTAAATAATGCAATACTTTTTCATAATCCTCACTGACTTGGCTACTTTTTGTTTTTGTTTTGTTTCTTTTATTGTTCCCCTCCCCAAAGGTTAGTTCGTGCACTCTGGCATCATCTTCCTATCTCACAAGATCCAGGGGCCCTCCACCCTTTCCTCCTCTTAGTCCTCCCAAAGGCAAGAACAAAGGCAAGAAGAAAATACTTGGAAAGAATTCAATAGTTGGTCGCCACCTTGGCGCGGTCTTTACTACCCACTGGAGCAGCCGATATCGCATCTGGAGCAGACCTTCCAATAGGCCGACATTATTTATGGATCAGGTGAAGAAGAAGCACTTGCAGCAATGAGGAACTTGTTTCTGGAGGACAATGATATGGATTGTTGCGTTATTCTTGAGGAGGAGGGGGAGGAAGGCCCTTCCATACAGGCTGTGAGCAGAGGGGCATGCCTCAAAAATTGGACCGTCAAGGCAACCAAAGCCCGACAAGCCTCGGGTAGCAAGGCTAAAACAAGCACTATTAATTGTCTTTCTTTGCAAAATGATTTCCTTTCTCGCATTTTAATTCCTGCAATAGGATCTTCAATGTTCAAAAACAATCATTCAATTTATCAAAAGCATTTTTATTTATGAATCAATATTTATTGCTATCGTTTTTTCTCTCATTACTTTACCTATACAGCATTATTATTACTTGTCTTGATGAACCGATGACTGTGACATGCAAGGAGACAACGCAGCAAACGGATGTTGATTCAGAAGAAGATGACATACCTTACGAGATTGTCAAAGAAGTTGAGAATTTTGAGAACAAACCTAAGTCCAACCTGGACGAGACCGAAGTTATCAACCTGGGAGATTCAGAAAACGTCAAGGAGACTCGCATCAGCGTTCATTTGTCACCATCAGAAAAGAAAGAATACGCAGAGTTTCTAAAAGAGTATGAGGACATATTCGCCTAGTCGTATGATGACATGACTGGTCTAAGTACGTCTATTGTGGCTCACAAATTGCCAACCAATCCAATGTGTCCAACAGTAAAGCAAAAGCTCATAAAGTTCAAACCCGACATGAGTTTGAAAATTAAGGAAGAAGTTACCAAGCAGATCAACGCCAAAGTTCTCAGGGTAGTTGAGTACCCGACATGGTTAGACAACATTGTTCCAGTACCGAAGAAGGATCAGAAGGTCAGAGTCTGTGTCGACTACCGGGATCTCAACCGGGACAGTCCAAAAGACGACTTCCCCTTACCAAATATACACATCCTGATTGACAATTGTGCCAAGCATGAACTACAATCATTTGTGGATTGCTTCGCTGGTTATCATCAGATCTGGATGGATGAGGAAGATGCTGAGAAAACAGCTTTCATTACGCTGTGGGGAGTATACTGTTACAAGATGATGCCATTCATCCTGAAGAATGCAAGGGCCACCTACATGAGGGCTATGACCACTATCTTCCACGATATGATTCACTAAGAGATTGAGGTATACGTGGATGATGTTATTATCAAATCCAAGAAAGCCACTAATCACATAGAAGACTTGAGGAAGTTCTTCAAAAGGTTGCGAAAAAGCCGGAAATACAATATGAAGCTGAATCCCGCGAAGTGTGCATTCGGTGTTCCTGCTGGGAAGTTTCTTGGGTTTATTGTGAGCCGCCGGGGAATAGAATTGGATCCGTCAAAGGTCAATTCCATTCAAGAACTACCGCCGCCAAGGAACAAGAAAGATGTGATGAGTTTCTTGGGGAGGCTTAACTATATTAGCCGATTCATAGCACAGTCTACAGTTATCTGTGAGCCGATCTTCAAGATGCTAAGAAGGACGCCGCAACTAAGTGGACCGATGATTGTCAAAAGGATTTCGACAGAATTAAGGAGTATTTGTCAACACCACTAGTCCTAGTACCGCCTGAGCCAGGTAGACCTCTGTTACTCTACCTTGTAGTATTAGATAGAGCCTTCGGTTGTGTTCTGGGGTAGCATGATGAAACGGGAAGAAAGGAGCAGGCTATTTATTATCTCAGCACTCCATACGAGGCTAGGTACTCTCTATTGGAACACACCTGTTGCGCTTTGACTTGGGTCGCTCAGAAGCTGAGGCACTATTTCTGCGCCTATACTACATATCTCATATCGAGAATGGATCCATTGAAGTACATCTTTCAAAAGCCCATGCCCACTGGCAAGCTGTCCAAGTGGCAAATCCTGCTGAGTGAGTTCGACATTATCTATGTGACTCAGAAAGCAGTCAAGGGACAAGCCCTAGCAGACCACCTAGCTGAGAACCCCGTAGACGGAGAATACGAACCTCTGAAAACGTATTTTCCTGATGAAAAGGTATCATTCATAGGACAAGACATTGCAGAATCCTATGACGGTTGGAGGATGTTCTTCGATGGAGCAGCAAACTTCAAAGGAGTCGGCATTGGAGCGGTCCTAATATCAGAAACCGGTCAGCATTATCCAGTATCTTCCAAACTCGAGTTTCCCTGCACCAACAACATGGCTGAATATGAGGCCTGCATCCTGGGGCTCAACATGGCCATTGACACGAACGTTCAAGAGTTGTTAGTCATTGGTGATTCAGACCTACTGGCACATCAAGTACAAGGAGAATGGGCAACCAAGAATTCCAAGATACTGTCGTATCTGCACCACGTACAGGAACTGAGAAAGAGGTTCACGAAGATAGAATTTCGGCATGTCCCCAGAATCTAGAATGAGTTCGCCGATGCATTGGCTACTTTATCCTCAATGATCCAGCATCCGGATAAGAATTGCATTGATCATATTCCCGTGAAGATCCATAATCAGCCAGCTTATTGTGCACATGTTGAAGAGGAAGCAGACGGAAATCCTTGGTTTCATGACATCAAGGAGTATTTGGCAAAAGGAAATTACCCAGAGCTTGAGAATCCCACTCAGAAACGCACACTACGGAGACTGTCCAACAACTTCTTTCACAGCAGAGGAATCATGTATAGGAGGACTCCCGATTTGGGATTATTAAGATGTGTCGACGCAAAGGAAGCATCAAAACTATTGGAGGAAATTCATGCTGGGACTTGCGGTCCACATATGAACGGTTTTGTCTTAGCAAAGAAGATACTCCGAGCTGGTTACTTTTAGATTACTATGGAAACGGATTGCATCCAGTATGTCTGGAAATGCCACCGCTGTCAGATACATGCAGATATGATAAAGGTACCTCCAAACGAGCTCAATGCAACAAGCTCACCATGGTCGTTTGCCGCCTGGGGCATGGACGTTATTGGACCAATCGAACCCGCCACCTCCAACGGACACAGGTTCATCCTGGTAGCCATTGATTACTTCACTAAGTGGGTCTAAGCAGCCTCCTACAAAGCAGTAACTAAGAAAGTCGTGGCAGACTTTGTCCGCGACCGTATTGCATGCCGATTCGGAATTCCTGAGTCAATCATCACCAACAATGGTTCCAATCTCAACAGTGACTTGATGAAAGCCATGTGTGAAACTTTCAAGATCAAACACAAGAATTCCATAGCTTATCGACCTCAAATTAATAGAGTTGTAGAGGCCTCCAACAAAAACATCAAGAAGATACTAAGAAAGATGATAGAAAGGCACAAGCAGTGGCATAAGAAGTTATCATTCGCCTTATTGGGATATCGCACCACAGTTCGCACATCAACCGGGGCAACTCCTTATATGCTGGTTTATGGTACAGAGGTTGTTATTCCTGCCGAAGTTGAGATTCCATCTTTAAGAAGTATACAAGAGGCTGAGCTCAGCGATGCAGAATGGGTAAAGAGCCGTTATAAGCAACTAGCCCTCATAGACGGAAAAAGAATGAATGCAGTCTGTCATGGTCAACTCTATCAGAACAGAATAACCAGAGCCTTCAACAAGAAAGTCAAGCCGAGACAGTTCACACCTGGGCAGCTGGTGCTAAAGAAGATATTTCCACATCAAGATGAAGCCAAAGAGAAGTTCTCTCCCAACTGGCAAGGTCCATACATGGTTCACTGAGTTCTGACCGGAGGAGCACTTATACTTGCAGAAATGGACGGAGAAGTCTGGCCAAAGCAAATTAATTTAGATGCAGTCAAGTGTACTATGTATAATCTTTTATGCTTTCAATAAATGATGTAAATTGAACTACGCCTGACATGATTCCCGTTTAAGAGGGGATACGTAGGCAGCCCTATGGGTTCGGTCACAATTCAATAAAAATTTCATTTTCCCCCGCAATTGGAAATTGGGGCAGAATTTGGAGGAGGACCCTCAAAATTCCACAGCAAGTTCAGTCGATCATCGCACGAGCAACAGTCAAAAATATCAACCAATCAAACTAGGGCAGAATTTTGAGGATGATCCTCAAAATTCCGTAACAGGAGAGGTTGCAATGTCTTGAACCGTGTCACGGTCGTCAGTTTATCTATAACTTTTTATTATTATTATACATTTATGTCATACTTTTACAAAATCATGCATACTTATTCGTGAAACAGCTCTATTCAGCAAATGTTACCCCAATGATATGAACAGGATCATCAGATCAAGAAAGAACGAATCAAGCAAAGCCAGCGGGAATACGAACTAACCTCCCCCATTTACAGAACTCACGATTGTTCTTTGGATGCAGGCACAAAGATTGCGAGAGCCCCAAAACACACTATCCGCCCGAAGAACAGACAATATTCAAAGACATGACTCTCAAGACCGTCGCACCTGCCGACATTTACTATCAGCACAAACGATGCTTCATAATCGCAACACTTACAACGGTCACAATACTGCAATCTATTACCAGCTAAGAATTCCTATTGTCATTTATTTTAATGTTGCATAAGGCTACTTTTCTGCCTTCCGAGACTAAGCATTGTCTCCATCTGCATCTGCGTCTTTGCATAAGGCTACTTTTCTGCCTTCCGAGACTGAACGTTGTCTCCATCTGCATCTGCATCTTTGCATAAGGCTACCATTCTGCCTTCTGAGACTAAACGTTGTCTCCATCTGCATTGCATAAGGCTACCATTCTGCCTTCCGAGACTAAACGTTGTCTCCATATGCATCTGCATCTTTGCATAAGGCTACTTTTTTGCCTTCCGAGACTAAATGTTCTCTCCATCTGCATTCGCATCTCTGCATAAGGCTACTTTTCTGCCTTTCGAGACTAAGCGTTGTCTCCATTTGTATTCGCATCTCTACACAAGGCTACCATTCTGCCTTCCGAGACTAAGCACTACCTCCCCCTGCACTGCATAAGGCTACCATTCTGCCTTCCGGGGCTAAGCTCTGCCTCCGATTTACTTTTCGATAATAACCGTTGTCTCAAGCACCATTTATTTCGCTTTCCTTTCGGACAAGCTCTGCCCTTTAAATCACAAGACTAAGCTCTGTCTTGTTAGCATCATGATATTGCATCTTCATGGGCTGAAATATCGCCAACCTGTCCAAAGATGTCATCGTTCGGAGGCACCATCTTCATAGCCCGAGAACATCATGTCATAGCTTGAGGATCTCTCTCAATTTTGCTTATCATTATTCAAAGGCGTCATCATTCGAAGGCACCATCTTTATGGCCCGAGAATATCATTTCATGGCCTGCGAATCCTTCATCGAACAATTCATGGCCCAAGACAGTGGTCTGAGAACGTCATCCTAAATCGTCCGAAGACGACATTCATAGTCCGACGGGAACTTGCATCATGTTTAGATTTACGCACAATATATGCTTGTATTGCTTACTTGCAGGTAATCCGGTGAGCAACGGCTATTCTAGCAGGAGCGGTCCCGCTCCAATTCTCCTAACCATTCCCGTAAATTGCTCACTCGTCCAGCCCTATATGTTGCGTTAGTTCTTGTGATAACTTCATCGGTATACTCCGTCGATGACTCCGTAACTACATAAGGCCTGATTCTTGCAAGATCAAGGATATGTAGGAAACTCAGAAGCCAGGGTGTGGCCTAAAACAAATTTTCAAACCGTTTCGCTCGGTCAAAATTGGCCATCATATCTTTACCCCACAACTCTTTCCTCCTTCCCGGGTAAAGAGGGGCAGTTGTTGATACCCAATTTTTCCTTAAATTATTTTTTTTAGTTTGCATATATACCTTCAAAATCAGGTTTTCATAACAATTGATATTTTTCCATAACTTTCCCATATTTTATTTTATTTATTTTAATTTACCCAGCATTTTACCTCTAAATATTAATTATAAATTGCATTACAAATGATTTCAAAAATATTTCTTAGCTTAATACATAATTTTGGTCCTAATTAAGACCAGATTATTTCACAATTAGCCAAATTGGTACTATTTGGCTACAATTGCAATAACTTTGCAATTATAGCCTAATCATATGTTTTATGCTATTTTTACTCAATAATTATTCATTTATATTTTTAAGTACTAATTAATCATTTTAATTTAAGGAATTAAGCATTAATTTCATTTCTTACAAATATTAGTTATTTTTATAAATTATCTATTTTTATTGAGTATTTAACAAATGGCCTAGTTTTATTTCAGTTCTAGCTTAATTGAATCAGACCCCTACCCAATTAAATCAGCCCAAACACCAGGCCCAGCCCACTTAGAGCTACCCGACCCAATTTCCTTTTTAATCTGGACTGTTGATCATTTCTGATCAACGGACCAGATTAGTCCTTACCAAATTAAGACCCTAGACGACTACCTCCCTCCATTCATNTAGATTTGTGACAGATCTATGTTCGTTCTGAGGTTTTTACCCATTTTTCTCTTAAAACACCGATGCTTTTCAAACGATTCTGCATTTTTGAGAACTAGGGTTTCTTGACCCCTTTTAAAACGTTTTATCTTCTGATTTTAGTACTAATATTGATTTCCAGTATGTTTCTAAACGTTCTGCTTAAATCTCCTCTTTACTCTAAGTATTCTGATGAAACCCTAATTTTTAGGGTTTATGTTCGTATTATTTATCTATATGTTCTTCTGGATTCTCTCTGAGTTCTATGCTTCTTGTTGTAATTTTGTTGTTAGGGTTTCGATCTTCTACTGTTTCTCCAAATAATTGCTTAGGGTTTCTTTGATTTTGTTCAATACATGTTGTTTAACGTTTAATAGGTCTGACTATTTGCTTTATTGATTGTTCACATAATAATTTATACTGATTTTGTGTAAATTCCTTAGACCTGTGATATTTTCCCTGAATATGTGACTTTGTGTATTTTCCTTGTAATTCTGTACTGATTTTTCAAATTGTTTCCTTGTTCGTGTGATACTTTCCTTAGTTAGCATTGAGTCCCTGTGATTTTCAATCCCATTCGTGATTCTTGTGACTAATTTTCAGAACTAAATTGTACTATACCCTATTTATGTGCATGAATATGTTGCTGATTGTTTGACATATACTCTCCCTAATTATGTATTATGTACCTAGACTTAATCTCTTGCTATATACCTTACTACTCCTGTTATGATAAAGGTCAGTTTTACAGTTGATTCTTTTCCTTATTTAACTCTAATTGTGCCGTTTGAATTATGATTCCCTAATTAAAGAGAGTCCAGGTCTTTGATTGATTCTGATTCAATATTATTTCCATAATTATGTTAAACTATTACTCCTTACCTTATTTCACTACTCGTTTTCAAAACTATAAATACTCTACTCTCTCTTTAACATAAGGAGGGCACACACACAAACACACTATGTTCTGAACTTTCTTTCCTCTCTTGCTTCTCTTGATGTTTACTTGCTACTCAGTCGGCTGAAAGCCAAGACTGAGTAACTCTACTACTCTATTTGCTCTACTGTGCCACTGTTCTATTTGCACTACTGCTCTGTTGTTCTGTATTTCTCTATACATTGCTGCTCTCCTTATGTGCACACTACTGCTCCATTACTATGCACTTATTTCCTCATCCAACTGGTATGTTCTCTGTTTAACTTTAAGGCTTCCAAAACAATATGCTTCAGTTTGTGTTACAATTCCTCTTGCTTCTATTATGTGTCTACCTATGGTTTTATTGCTTACCCTGCAATTAGCATGCCTACTTACTAATCTATCTATGTGGTTACCCTCTAGTTCAGCATGTCTACTACTTCCTACATGTTTCATTGTACTTCTGCCTTGTCTCCTGATCCCAGTACACTATAAGCATGCAGTTCTATAATCCTGAACCCTTCCCTGAACATAGTGTGTAATTCTAACACCCCTCAATCTAATGTTGTTTGGGATCCTGGCATGAATACTTTGTGATGGACTATGCTATGACTATTTAAGTCCTGTAATACTTCTCTGAAGTTTGCTTGTGTGCAAGCTTGCTTCTACTATGTGACTTACTTGTCCCCAATACCCTTTCCTATGTTGTGTTTGCTCCCTGAACCATGTCTGTTGTTCTGATTTAGAGTTTGTTAACTGTCATGCTCCTTTTCTCTCAAACTGGTTTTTTTTAGCAAACTATTATGTTACTATCCAAAACCATTTTCAAATTGTTTTTTTTTCACAAACTCAACTCTTTAAAAACTATATCAAGCACTCTCACATACTCTTAGAAGTTTAGGTTCTGCCCCCGTAATGTGTGACTGCTTAGGGACCCTTATGAGCTCCCTCTGAACTCTGACACATTAAGGCTGGCTCTTCCATTCCGCACTTACTCAAAGTTTGGCAATGAATCTGGGAGTGAGCACTGCCCGGGATACCTTGAGATCCTTAGGGAACTTTGACACACCTGGATCATGCGAAAGGTTGTGAACCAATGGCATTGAGGATCTGGAAACTTGGCCTATTATGGAAGGCTCCCTATAGTTAACTTCTTCTTTTCCTATTTTTAATTATGTAATTCATATTCAGAGGCTTATAATAATTATTTATAAAAACGATTCTGGGGTTGGATAGTGAAACAATGGGTGGGATATGCATGATATAGTATAAGTATGGGTAGAAATCATGTTCTTGGTTTACTTTTCTATGTGCGCAACAGTAACCATGTTTAGGAATAACATATCAAGTATGACATGCATTTAGATACCATGTCACTTAGGTTCATACATCTGCTTTACTTTCAGCATATCACCATTCATTGCCTTCACATAGAAATCCTGTTCATAGGATCAATAATAACAACAACAAAACTGCTACCATATGATCCTGTCCATGTATTCTGAAATGTAATCTAAAAATCATGCCTTAGAATAATTATGTTAACAAAGCCGCAATCATGTTTTACCATGCCTATGCACTTTGAGATCCTGTTTTTTAGGTAAACATATTAAAACTATCACCTATGTTGTTCCTGAAATTGTGCATAATGTTGTGATTCTATATGCATTTAGAAATCCATGTTTAAGTTATCATGTTGAATTAGACATCATGCAATAGGATCATGCTCGCTTACTACACTCAGTTAAATACACATGTCTGAAATAGTCCCCTGTTCTAATAAACTGGCAATCAGTCTTTTGTAAACACTTAGAATCACATGCTATTAAGATTGATAATCTGGAATCCTTAACAAATCTGTTTGATTGCTGCATGTTATTTTACACCTAGGCAAGCCTTAGGTAATTGACTACAAGGGAATAAACCAGATTTTTCTGTGTGACTATGTTAACTATCAAGCATGTTAAAATCAGTAGGCAAGCTTGATTAGGACTTCCTCTCTGAGTTATGTAATAAAACTGATTCTACTATTATCATTTAGACACCATGCTTAGGAACTAAACCTGGACCTTAATTTGTGTATGAGACATGTTGTTTATGTGCAATATATGTGGAGGAATACTTGAGCCTCTATCTGTTTCCCATGCTCTCCCTTATTTGCAGTCCTATTTGTTCTTATATGTCGCCTTAGTGCTTTTACCTTTAAAACCTGAGGGTCTACCTAGAAACCTCCTTTTAGGATAGAAGTCCTAATCTCCTCCAGGACTGATAGGAAAGGGACGGGTAACAGCATGCAATAGAGTTCGTGACCAACACGCGCTTTAGTTACCTTCACGGGGTGGGGAAAGGGTAGAATATGGATATGATGACTGGTGCGCTAATACCACGTGTATCCCCTCTTTGAGGGGTGTCATACCGGGTATTGCATTGATGTGATCCATATTATAAACCTAAGATACCCTTTACTTTTATATTGTAACTCTTTTCAAAATATAACCTTTTTCATTAATTGTTTTCAAATATCGGTATACTTAGACTTAAATCCCCTATTATTTGAGTCCTACTTGTTTGTTTTGCTAAAACTGTACAAATTCACAAAAGTTGTTTGGCCGGGAACCACACTTGTGGATCCTGAGGGGTGCCTAACACCTTCCCCTTAGGATAATTTCAAGCCCTTACCCTATCTCTGGTTAACAACGTAGTTGTAGATGAACCCCTTAGGTGGTCCAACGCACCCCAAAATCGTTAGGTGGATACTCTTCAAAAAATGCAAACCCCTTTCCCAAAAGGAAAGAGTTGCCTCAACCAAATGTCATAAATCCGATCTCCGCGAGGAATAAGGGGGCGCGACAGCATGGCGACTCTGGTGGGGACTACAGGCTTTTACCATTACAAACTGCTTTGTGAATTTGTCTGAGTACGCTTTGTTTGATATTTGAACCCTTTCCTTTTTTCCCCTTTTATGTGAAATTAATTGTTTATCTCTTTCAAGTATTTATTCCTTCCACAAAACTGACATGTTTCTTTGTTTTCCTTTGTAACCGCTTTAAATTATAACTATTGTATTTACCACTTCCTTAACGTGCAAATACATGACAACCTGCTTTTAATGCTTATTATTGCATAATCATGCTCAACATTCATACTCCACTCGTGCCAAACAAATACTATAGCAACGCTTGATGAGTGGTTGCGCTCTTCCTATATTATTACCCCCTAAATTCGGAAAGGATTATTTGCGATAAAACTAGTCGATCGGCGGTGCAGTCGACGGTTCCGTGCCTTTCCCCCTTGAGTTGTCCGCTCAAGGGTACCAGTCTAAAACCCCATAGAAACCTTACTCTGTTATACTATTGCATGCATCATGGTCAAACCTAGCCGAGCTAAAGTGTTGTCCGCATGATAGCTTTTAAGAAAGCCTTGTCCAAAGTCCACTGGGTTTCGTAAACCCAAACGGACGTCATCACATTCTGTGCATTTATTTGGAGAACTAAATGCTTCATGCTAATTGTTGATATTAAATAGTCGAGTCTGGGGAAGGTCCTTCTGGGACCAAATAGATAGGAATGTCCTTTAGTGACCTTTACTTCTTGTTTATTTAGTATCATTTTGGGATTTGTCTATTTTTTTATCAATGAAATGAGGCATTTAGTATTTTAAGTTCTCCAAATTAATTTTTCGCTAGGCCTACCTCATGGTATCTTTAGTTATCTCATATAGGATCAATTATCGGGAAGGGTTAAGCAGTTTGAATTATGATAATCTCATAAGTGTTTAGATTCTTTTTTTTCATCCTCATGGGCTTGTGACATAGATTCCTTGTGCCAGTTAATGTTAGGAGTGCAATTCTACTTCATGTATTTCTTCTTGAAATCCCTATTACATCCACGTTGCAAGAATCTTCCCATTTTGAGCTAAAACTGATTTTCCTTACACTCAATGAGGCAACCGGTGTAATATACTTGACCACCTTTCCTTAGAGCTTTTACCATTGTCGGGCAAGGCATATATGGAAATGAACAATTGTTACTATCCCTTGCATAACTCGTTGCCTCCCAAGGATAACTGGTGATAGCGTCTTCATCCTCCTGATCATGCCTCCCATGTATTAGGGGTGGGCATCGGTCGGTTCGGTTCGGGTCGGTTTTGAATATAATCGGTTTTTCCTATCGGTTATCGGTTTACAAATATCATAACCCGATAACCAAATCGATAATATATTGGTTATCGGTTATCGATCATTATCGGTTCAGTTATCGTTTTACCCGATAAGATAAAACAACTAAAACAATTTCGCAATATATAAAACTGTCGAGTTCTCAATTATCTTGAGCCAGAAGTCAAGAAATAGATCAGATTTCCGTTGTCTTTGACAACTTTATGATGCATAAATATAGGATTACAAAGGAGGAATGCAATATGATTGTATTGATAATAAAACGTGGAATATGATTCGTATGTTTAACTAGAAGTGAAAAAATTCTGAAAAAAGTGGGATAAAATAGTAAGACGACATTACATAATCAAGTGTTTAAGCTACAGGTTATGTTACGATAATCTATATGAATATTTATCAGAAATTATGAATTGATAATATCATAAACTGGCTAACCCAAGAAGTTTACTGCTTAGGATTCTTAATATTCCAAAAAGAGAAACACTTGTTAAAATTATAAGTGTTTTATAATTTTGGATTTGTCCAAAAAGAGAGAAAAACATGTCCAACCTGAGGGCGTGATGTGACTGACGAGTGACGTCGGCCTGAGTCTTGACGGGCTAACTAGTGACTGGTGACTGGTGAGGGAGTGATCCGTGAGGCAGAGAACTGGTGAGGGCGTGAGCCGTGGTGAGGCAGAGAACTGCTGAGGTTGGGCCATAGGGGTGCGGCGGAAAATTGAGAAACTGAGAAAGAGAAACTGACTTACTGAGAATTGAGAAAGAATAGGGAAAAGGAATTATGAAACCCTAGTATAATATGTATATACTTAAGGGTAAATTAGTAAATTAGTTAATTCTTATTGGGTTATCGGTTTTTACCCATAAACAGAATTGCAAACCGAGCCCGAACCGATAACCCAATAAAAACAATTACCCGTTACTGAACCGTTAACCCAGTAAACCAATACCGATAACCCAATAAATAATTAACGGTTCGAGTTATCGGTTTTACCCGATATATGCCCACCCCTACCATGTATCTTATGTCTAGAAAGACCCACTTCTTTTAGATCTCAAGATCACGTACATGGTTTCCCAACTTGTCAATGTGTGCTAGTTACCTCTATGCTTCATTTGTCTAATAGTTGATGTTGTCACAATGATTAACCATGCCAGCATTATTAGTAGTAATCCTCGTGTCTCTTGGCATATAACCTCATGATATACTCTGCTCAGCACATTAAGGGATTCCTGAATAATTCCAGCCCAATCTTGAACTCCGTTGCTCCTCATTGTATTAAATCTATTGGGGATTGAAGGTTCAAACATGTCAAAGAGGAAGCACCAACCTGTGATCACATATATTCGATAGGTAATTTTATGGTCAGTTTATGATAGCACATCTTAGAGTAATTGTTGAATGTCATCAAAGGTTTAGTATGGGTGTTAGCATAGAGATTTAGTTTAGAAGGGTGAACGGGTTATTCTCAAATATTTTCTCCCTAAAGATGTTATGTGAATTGATAATGAAGGTGAAATAAGCCTACTTCACATTAGGCCACACTATGAGTACGAAGTCTTCCCATCGTTGTTCCATATGTACCATGTGTTTTTCATGTGCCTATGTCTAGGAAGGTAGTTGGACATACTTTGTGTATAATTCCCATGGAAACTACTGAAGGTGAAGTTAATGGATGGTTGGCCTATGAGGGGTATCTATTTGTCATCATTGTTAGGTAAGTTTGGGAGTTGAGATTGTTTCCGTGGATGTGTTATGGTGAAGTCTGTAAGTCTAAGAGGCCACCTTCAAGGCCAAAAGTGTCGTGGAAAGAACATATTTTCGCTTGATCGTATAAAAATTAGTTTTGATTTGAAAGGTACTTTTGTAGGTGTTATGATTTAAAAATGTGCAGTCCATGTTCAGGTATCATTATGATAATGTAGTGCTTGTAATACTGAGATTAGTATTATTGATATATACATTGTGGTTCTCTGTCGAGTTGTGGATGTGTTGTTAGGATGGTTTTGGTGGTTCTCTGGCAGGTGGATAGGCCTAGTTACAAAGGACATTCTGTCAAAAAAATTGGAAAATTTGAGAGTTAGTATAAATGTGGGAGATTTAGTTATGCGAAAGAAGAGATAAGTTATGTTATGTGTTAGGAAGCAGAACTTACTTCTCATTCAAGGACGAATGATCCTAAGTGGGGGAGAATGTAAGGCCCCGGAAAACTTCACTATGTAATTTAAGGTTTTGTTGTGTCAAGGTAGGTAATACACTGTACTTTCGGAATTTCGGGTTGAACAATGCGTTGGGGAGTTGAAATTTTCATCGCAGCTAGACCAGGCTGGACCAGGCTTTAGGCTGGCGAGGCCAAGCTAGACCAGCATTTATCCAGGCTATAGCCAGGCTGGACCAGGCATTAGGATTGCGAGGCCAGGCTAGACCAGGCTTTAGCTAGTCTTTAGCAAGGCTTTAGCCAGACGATGCCACGTCTGTAGCCCAGTCCGAAATCTTGGACTATCCATTTTCTAAATTTAAACCCGACCCCAGACCAATATAAAACCCATTCCTCATCATTTTAAGCCTATTTTCTGGTAATTTAGAGTAAGGAAGAGTGGTCTTAGAGAGAGGAAGTGATCTCATCCATTGTCCTTCAATTCTTCCCCAAACACCTTGAAGATTATCAAGGGTCTCCTTCCCAAGAGGTAAGCATCCATCACACAAACTCTTAATTCCATAGTATAGCTATAATGGGTCATTGGGGAGGTAACTTATGAGGGTAAGAGTGGTCACCTTGCATGCATTTAATCAAGTAATCCTAAATCATATAGGAGAAATGGGTTGGAGTAATCTTTCACTAAAAAGGGACCATGCAACCTTAATGAACACATAATGTTTGATATAATGCTCAAATGAGCTAGGGCTATGATTATTGTTCCTAATTTTGGGTTCAATTGTGCTACATTGTGAAATAGATTGAAGGTGCTAAAGGTTCCGGCAATTGTGGTAGAAATTAAGGAGAAAACCCATTTAAGGTATGTATGGCTAACTCTAATCTCCATAGGATGAACTTATTGGTGTTCAAATACCGGGTATGAGTCCCTTGCTTGATTCTCTGAAGAATTGATGGTTTCAATGTGTTAAGTTTGGGAAACTCCTGCTTCCATATGGTTCTAAGTTGCTACCATGTCACTATGCTACTTGGAAATGTAAATTATGATTATCGTGATCTTTTCTTTATTATGTATATGAATCCTTATATGTTGGTTCTAGTTGATATGGAGAATGATTATATGAAATGGTTAAGAGAGGAATGTAACACAAATGGTTAGATATGTCCAAGTGCCAAGAACTGTATGATAAATGACGGAAAAAAGAATGTGAATCGAATAATTAAAATTGATATGGTTATGTCCCAAAGTGAGATGGATTAGCCGATCGGGCCGAGATCGGACTCCGTGTTGTACACATGGTGGTAATTGCATCGAAAATATGATATTGGTAATGTTTCACTGTATCAAGTGATATGGTTTAGCCGATTGGGCCGAGATCGGACCCCATGTGAAAACAACACGGTGGTAATATGAATTATGATGCTGATGATGTATCACTTGGGATGGCTTAGTCGGTCGTGCCGAGACCGGACTCCGTGTGAAAATGACACGGTGGTATTATAAAAAAATGTGTCACTTGGTTTTAAAGGACTACTATTCAAAAGATGGAATAACGGGTTAAGAAACCATGGTGACTCTTGTTTATGTTCCTCCTATTTCTGTGAAATGTTATCTGATGCCTCTAATTGCATTACTACATGTTTGTTGTTTGTTATATCTAGAGTAGAGTTTGTTCATACATACTAGTACTATTCGATGGTACTAACGTCTCTTTTGCCGGCGACGCTGCATCTTTAATGGATGTAGGTGTTTCCACAGTAGGCGGTAGCGATCAGAGATAGCGGTATGTTCCTCCCAACTAACTTGGTGATTCCCACTTCATTTCGGGGTCCTGTGTCATTTGCTTATGGTGTATTATTCATTTGAGGTATATCTTGATCCTTGTTGCCGGCATTTCCATATTACTCTTCAGTTGTATTTAGAGGCTCCGTAGACAGGTTATGGGTGGTGCCGGGTATTGGAAGTAAACTAGAAATTAGGGTATTTGGCAAATATGTTTTTCATCATATCTATAAAGATTGTAATGTTCTTGATATTATGGTTGAAACTGCTAGTGAAAACAAAAATAGAAGTTAATGAAATATTTATATAGTATGATTGATAGAATTTATCTCCTATTTACTCATGAATTAGTTTGGGTAGAATGAAACATATCAGGCTTGCTCAGTCGGGTTTACTCGATTGAGCGTTGGTCGCACCCCTCGGTTTTGGGGCGTCACACAGCCAAGTAAAAATCACAATCCGATAATCAAGTATACCGATGAAATCATCAAATTTGGCTGCATCACCCTTCGCGATTATACTCTCATCCTCGCTATATAATATGATAAATGCAATGGCATGACATCACTCTTTATTCTTTTACTCCCATCCTCACTATATGATATGATAAATGAAATGTCACGTCATCACCTTTCATGCTTTACTCTCTTCCTCAAATGATAATGATAAATAAGTAATCAAGTGAACGACATCACCCTTTGTGCTTAGTCCTCACATTCTTTCAATCAATGATAACAATATGCAAATATGGAACGACTACACCCTTCATGCTTTTCAATCTTCCTCTCCAAGCAACAACAATAATCCAAAGTATCAATCAAGGTAGGAAGCATTTTTCAACTTCAACCATGGTACTGTGATAAGCAACTCAAATTTTGTGACGACCCGACCGGTCGTTTTGAGAGTTATAGCCTCAATCCCCTATTAACTGCTTTCCCCATATCTATTTCTAGTATTGTGACTCACCGGGAGGTTCCGTTTTGGTTTTTGGAGTTTTTGGGACACTTAGTCCCTAAACGGGAGCTTAAGCCTTAGGAATTAGACCGTAGTCAGAACTGTGTGAAGACGAGTCCTAAATGGAGTTTCGTCAGTTCCGTTAGCTCCATTAGGTGATTTTGGACTTAAGGACATGCCCGGATTGTGTTTTGGGGGTCTGTATCTCATTAAGGCTTGGAATGGCGAAAGTCAAAGTTTTAGAGATTTTGGCCGGTAGTGGAATTTTTGATATCGGGGTAGAATTTCGATTCCAGAAGTTGGAGTAGGTCTGTAGGGTTGAATATGATGTGTGTGCAAAATTTGGGGTCATTCATACGTGGTTTGATAGGTTTGGGCATCGATTGTCGAATTTGGAAATTTTAAGTTCTGTAAGTTTGAATCGGAGGATGATTCGGGATTTAAGCATTGTTTGAGGTCGTCTGAGGGATCGAATAAGTTTTTATGGTGTTTTAGGATTGGTTGGTATGTTTTATTGAGGTATCGAAGTCCTCGGGTGAGTTTGGGTGCTTAACAAATGGAAAATTAGACTTGTGCATATTCTAAAGTTGCTAGTTTTCTGGTGTTTCACACCTGCGATGGGAAGTCCGCAAGTGCAGCCGCGCAAAAGCGAGGAGAAGGCCGGAGGTTCGTTTTTGGTCATAAGAGCTTGTGATCGCATATGCGATATGAGGTTTGTATCTGTGCATCCGCAGATACAGTGAGATGGTCGTAGAAGCGGATTTAGGGAGGAGGCTGAGTTCCGCAGAAACGGATGAGTGAGTGCAGAAGCGCGTTCGCAGGTGAGGAGTGTAGTGCGCAGATGCGAAGCCTAGGAGTTTAATGAATCTCCGCAGCTACGGAGTTTTAGCCGCAAAAGCGGCACCGCAGAAGCGGGTAATTGACCGCAGGTGCGGTTTAACTGGCAGAAAAAGGGCAAAATCGAGGGTTTGATTTCATTCTTTATTTTTGGACTTGACTCGAGATTTGGCAATTTTTCGAGGGAATTTCAGAGGATTCTTTGGGGTAACGATTCCTAACTCGATTTTGGTTGTCTTTCATTAATCTATAGTTGTTTTCTTCATTAAATTAAGGAAATTGGGTGAGAAAGTTGGGAAAATGGGGGGAAAGTTCTTCAAACGAATTTCTGAGTTTTGATTGGGATTTAGACATCGGTTTGATAATTTTGGTACGAGTGAACTCGTGAGTGAATGGGTGTTCATATTTCGTTACTTTTATCGGATTCCAAGACGTGGGCTCGGGGAGGCTTTTTGGGGCGAATTTTCAATTTCTTGCTTTAGCTTTGATTTCAGTACCTAGATTAGTTCCTTGTAGCCGTATTTATATTATGTAATTGATTTTGGCTAGATTTGGGTCATTCGGAGTCGGATTTTCGTGGAAAGAGCATTGTTTTGGATGATTTGAGCTTGGTTTGAGGTAAGTGTCTTGCATAACCTTATGTGGGGGAACTCTCCTTAGGATTGGTACTGTTTTTTTATATATGAGCGTCATGTACGTGAGGTGACGAGTATGTACACTGGCTAATTGTTGTAAAAACCCGATTTCTACTAAGTAATAACATGTTTTCCTTCTTATTTGAGTCTTATCAATATGTGTAGTATCCCGCTAGACTAGAATAGCATGCCTACCTGCCTTAACTGTTTATCTGAACTACGTGCAGCATGTTTAGTGAATTTACCTGTTTTTCCTTAACTTGTACTTAGGCTGAATTGTAGGATTTTGTGTTGTAACTATTGAATTCTATTGTTTGGGCTGCATATTTACTTTGAGACTACGGAACGGTATTCCGGGAGATCCCCCTGCCTTGCATATTTACTTTGGGACTACGGAACAGTATTCGGGGAGATCCCCCTGCACATTTACATTTGGGACTACGAGACGGTATCTTGGGAGATCCCCTGTTGCAAATATGTGTACTGAGTTGTTATCTTTATATGATTTCTTTCTTGTTCAATTTCAGTCCTTATTTTACTATGATATTTCATTCTTGTCTTGCTTTATTATTTATATATCAGTAGGGCCCTGACCTGACCTCTGTATTGGTAAAAATAGGCTTCACACGTGTATTAATTCAGATGACAAGGCAATCCACGTGGAGAAATGAAAACATGACAACTGGTCGCAACTTTACAATGACGCACGAGACAAAGAGGAACGGAATAGCATACCCACGAAGCAGTTAGATATGGGAACCTCAATCTAATTGAGGAGTTGAAGAGACACTGTCAGAATGAATCAAGGGAGAATAAAGGGCAGGTTCAAAGATCTACAATCAATGAGCTAAAC
Organism: Nicotiana undulata; assembly: GCA_005239495.1. Taxonomy (NCBI): domain Eukaryota; kingdom Viridiplantae; phylum Streptophyta; class Magnoliopsida; order Solanales; family Solanaceae; genus Nicotiana; species Nicotiana undulata. Next base: position 71,852 of record ML286613.1, read on the forward strand.
ATTACATAATCTTCACGCAACAGTTACGATTAACCATTTTAACGTTACATTAATACCATTATTAGTCATTAATGCTCAATCTTAAGAAGAGTAGGCGTTATATTAAGGAATTCCCTATAAAAGGGAGTAAAATATAACTTGTAAGGCCACATTCGAACCACTAGTGAATTACACTTACTTTTACGCATATTTGTTGTTTTCTATTTACAAATCTAATTATACTTATTTTATTGGTTACCAGAAGCCCGAGTACTTCTTAAAATAGCTTTGGCGGAGAATCTAATTCTTTGGTTAAACAAATTGGTTTCGTTATCTGGAATTTGATAATCTTTGTTTTTTCTCAAACAACTTTTTGTGAATCATGTCGAATGCCAATGCCAATGACAACAACCAACAGACAACTGGAACTCCAATTCCATCACCTCAGGGATCCCCACGAGGTTCAAGGGATCAATCCCCAGGGAGGTCTATGACTCAAAACAACGATCACAATGGAAATGAACAAACAGGAGAACAAGACCATGTAAAACAAATGGTTGGTGAATATGTGAATGAAGCCTTACAAGCTTTCATAAGGGGGCTACCAGCTGTATCACCTACGCCTCCTCCTAACAACATCGAAACTGTGGAAAATCCACAATCAGGATTAGCAAACTCAGGAAGTAGAGGCACTCCGAATGAGTCTCTCGAAGAATGACCAAGTATGTCTAATAATTCAGATTTACAATCTTTATTACTAAACTTTCAGAAACAGGTGAAGGAACAAAACGATCGAATCGAGAAAATTCCAGGAGTACCACCTGTCATCAAGGGTATTGACGTTGATAGATATTCTCAACAACCTTGGAAGCCAAGTGCAACACCCTTGCCTATTCCAAAGAAATTCAAAATGCCTGATATTCCCAAGTACGACGGAACAACCGATCCACGTGATCATGTCACTGCTTTTACTACAGGAGTAAAAGGCAACGACTTGACTAAACAAGAAATTGAATCAGCACTAGTCAAGAAGTTCGGATAGACACTAACCAAAGGAGCGCTAACATGGTATTCTCTTTTACCCAAAAGTTCTATTGACTCTTTTGCTGAGCTTGCGGATTCTTTTATAAAAGCACATTTCGGTGCACAAAAAGTCAAAAAAAGAATGGAAGACATATTCAAAATAAAACAAGGAGACACGGAGTTGCTCCGTGAGTTTGTAGACAGGTTTCAATGAGAAAGAATGTTGCTATCAAGAGTGCCTGACAATTGGGCAGCAATGGCATTTGCAAGTAATTTAAATGATAGAAGCCACGAGAAGACTCAAGGAAAGCTTGAGAGAGTTCCCAGCCACAACATGGAACGATGTCTATAACAGGTACAACACCAAGTTAAGAATAGAAGAAGATACCATTGCTCAATCAAAAGCAGAAGACAGGACTAGTTCTAGAAGCTCCGAATCAGAAAGAAGAACTGTTAAAAACAAGTACGATCCATATATGGGACCTTCGGGACGAGAAACTCGTTCCGAATTTGAAAACACACAGTCAGAATACAGACCGTCAAATAGAGATACAAGCTCATCCTCATCAAGATCCAGAAAGGATCGAGATGAACGAAATAAAGGTATCGCAAGAATTGGAGACTACAACTTCAATGTAAGTACTTCTGAGTTAATTACAGTATTAAGAAACATGGGTGATAAAGTTCGATGGCCCAAAGAAATGAGAGCGAATCCAATAAAAGGAATCCAGACTTCTGGTGCGAATTCCATAACGATCATGGACACAAAACGTCAGATTGCAGGTTATTTCAAGGTGAGGTAGAACAGTTATTAAAACAAGGCTATCTAACAGAATTGTTTAGTGAAAAAGGTAAACATGCATATATGAAGAACAGGCAAGAGCCCCCAAAGCCGCCATCTCCAAAGAGAACGGTAAATGTGATACATGGAGGAGAAGAGGTGAGCGATGTAGTTTGCAAAAGAACAACCAAGTTTACAATTACACACGAGAAGCGAATTCGTGAAACCGTGGAAGCAGACAATATATCATTTGACGACGCAGATGCCAACGGATTATTGCTTCCACACAATGACGCACTGGTAATATCTTTACTTATACATGACACTAACGTGAAAAGAGTGTTGATTGATCCAGGTAGCTCAGTCAATATCATTTTGTTGAGAGTTGTGGAAGAGATGCTAATGGAGGATCGCGTAATTCCAAAAGCACGCACCTTATCTGGGTTCGACAACTCTACAATCATAACAAAAGGAGAAATTGAGCTTAGTACCTATGCAGAAGGAGTTATCAAAAATACGAAATTACAAGTCATTGATATTGATGTGGCTTATAACATAATCATGGGGAGACCATGGATCCATGATATAGAAGCAGTACCATCTACTTTACATCAGGTAATTAAATTCCCTTCCAAATGGGGAATTCAACATATTCGAGGCGATCAGCAGACCTCAAGGAACATAAATTCAGTAATACACTCCAACAAAAAAGAGGTAGCGGAAGAATCAAAAGACGAGGAAACCACTCAAACAGATACGGAAGAAAATAATAAAGAGAAGGTGAACCAAATCACCATAGAGGTTACATCAAAACATACGGACATGGATTCTAGACTTGATGTCATTCAGGAACCAGAAGAGGACAAGCATATCAAAACAACTACTGAGGAGCTCGAAGTTGTTCCACTGTTCGAGCAGAAGCCTGAGCAAAAAGTTCATATAGGCACAAGGTTAAACCCCACCAGGAGAGGTAAGTTAATTGAATACTTAAAAGTTAACGCAGATTGTTTCGCTTGGTCCCATTCAGATATGACAGGTATACCCCCAGAAGTGATGGCTCGTAAACTAAATGAAGACCCATCCTTCGTGCCTGTCAAGCAAAAGAAAAGAAAGCAGTGACCTTTCAAGAACCAAGTGATCGACGAAGAGGGAGACTTATTGTTACAAAGTCATGCCTTTTGGCCTGAAAAATGTTGGAGCCACGTATCAGAGGCTAGTGACCAAGATGTTTCAGGAACATCTGGGGGAAACAATGGAGATGTACATTGATGACGTGATGGTAAAATCAACACAAGTAGAAGATCATTTCCAGCATCTTTCAATTACTTTCGAAATCCTACGCAGATATAACATGAAATTAAATCCAGAAAAATGTGCCTTTGGCGTCGAATCAGGTAAATTTTTGGGTTTCCTTGTATCAAATAGAGGTATTGAAGTAAATCCTGCTCAAATTAAAGCTATTGAAGAAATACATGATATATTTACGAGCAAAAAAGAAGTTCAAAGGCTAACAGGTAGGATTGCAGCTTTAGGAAGATTCATCTCCAGGTCTTCAAAGAAGAGTTTTAAATTCTTTTCAGTCCTAAAAAAGCAGAATCAGTTCGAATGGACAGAAGAATGCCAGCAGGATCTCAAAGATCTGAAGGCATATCTATCAAATCCCCCGCTGATGTCTAAACCAAAGGAGGGGGAAAGGCTATATGTTTATCTCGCCGTTGCAGAAATTGCCATAAGTGCAGTATTGGTAAAGGAAGACAAAGGTAAAGAATCTCCTATTTATTATGTAAGCAAATCTTTATTAGATGCTGAAACTAGATATCCTCATCTAGAAAAATTAGTTTTAGCTCTAATCATGGCAGCTAGAAAGCTAAGATCGTACTTTTAGTGTCACCCAATTATTGTCGTAACTTCATATCCACTGAGAAATATTTTGCATAAACAAGAGTTATCAGGGAGATTAGCTAAGTGGGAAATATAATTAAGCGAACATGACATAATGTACAGCCTAGGACTGCAATATTGTCTCAAATTTTAGCTGATTTCGTCGCTGATTTTAACACTAGTATAATTCCTGAAGTGGAAAAAGAGTTACAAATCTTCAACGGGGCTAATCCAGGAATATGGACCCTATTTACTGACGGCTCTTCTAATGTAAAAGGAGTCGGTTTGGGAATTGTTTTAATATCACCCACGTGTGAAAAGACAAGACAGGCTATTAAATGTTATCCCATAACTAACAATGAAGCAGAGTATGAAGCTGTCATTGCAGGACTTGAACTAGCACGAGAACTCTCAATCGAGCAGATCGTGATTAAAAGTGATTCTCAACTAGTAGTAAACCAAATTATACTGCTAGAGAGGCTCGGATGCAGCAATATCTGGAAAAGGCACGAGACCTAGTAAGACAATTCCAATCATGGAAGGTTATGCAAATACCCAGGGAGGAAAATGCAAAAGCATATGCATTGGATAACCTAGCAGGAGTTACCGACGTAACAAATAAAGACAATGCTATTGTGATACACTTATTTCATTCAGCAATCGACCAGGACAAAAATGAGGTAACATTTAACAATTTAACCTGGGATTGGAGAAACGAAATGGTAAAATTTTTGCAGAATGGTACCGTGCCTGAAGATAAAAAAAGAAGCTCAAGCACTTCGCCAGAAAGTTGCACGGTACTGCCTAGTTCGTGATACTTTATACCGCAAAATGTTTGGAGATCCCCTAGAAAGGTGCCTTGGACCCAATCAAACATAGTACGTGATGAAAGAAGTACACGAAGGACACTGTGAAAACCACGCAGGAGCAAGATCCTTAGTCAAAACCCTTATCAGAGTAGGGTACTATTGGCCTAAAATGGAAGAAGACACTGAGAATTTCGTAGCTAAATGCGACAAATGTCAACGATATGCTAACAATATGCATCGACCAGCAGAATTACTCCACCCAGTGGTGTCACCGTGGCCATTCATGAAATGGGGCATGGATATAGTGGGACTTCTTCCCCCAGCTAAAGGAAAGGTATGGTTCTTACTCGTATTAACATATTATTTCACAAAATGGGTGGAAGCAGACACTTTTAAACAGGTGCGAGAAAAAGAAGTGAAAAGCTTTATATGGCGACACATAATATGCCGCTTTGGTATACCAAAGGAGATCGTATGTGACAATGGCCCACAATTCATAGGCTCACAAATCACAGAATTCTTCGAAAGCTGGCAAATCAAACGAATCACTTCATCATCATATCACCATGTGGCTAATGGGCAAGCCGAGTCAACGAACAAAATCATTGTCAACAATTTAAAGAAACCGGTGAAAAAATCCAAGGGAAATTGGCCAGAAGAGTTACCGGCAGTATTATGGGCTTACAGAACTACTGCAAAAACAGCCGCGGGAGAAACTCCATTCGCGCTTGTTTATGGTTAAGAAGCTTTAATACTGGTGGAAATCGGCGAACCAAGCACGAGATTCACAACAGCAACAGAAGAAACAAACAACGACGAGTTGAGAACAAATCTGGATTTGCTCGAGCAAAGGAGAGAAGCTGCATTAATACGTATGGCAGCTCAAAAACAAATTATAGAGCGATATTACAACAGAAAAGCTCACCTCAGATACTTCAAAATTGGGGACTTCGTTCTTAAAAAAGTCTTCCAATCAACAAAGGAAGCGGGTGCAGGAAAGCTAAATCCAAATTGGGAAGGACCTTACAAAGTCCGTGGCATTGCTGGAAAATGCGCTTATGAGCTGGAGACTATGGGTGGCAGAATTTTACCAACAAGTTGGAATGTTGTTCATTTGAAGAAGTATTATTTCTAAGGAAAAGGAATACCCCTGGCCAGGTATCATTTTCGATTTCATTTTTGTACAGTTAAGATTATACTAACCATTTTAGATGATAGGCAAAAAGCTAACCCTTCACCAGATGATGATATTAGACCTACATAGACACAAGGAAGTAACTGAATTCCCGATCTAGGGTTACAACTTTCTGATGGACGTTTCTAAGGTTAAGCAGTCATCATCTAAACTATATACCTTCGAGTCTCGTATGTTTTTCCTTTTCAGGAAAAGGACCACAAGGAAGGAATAGTCAAGTGCTCGAGATTTCATTCTTCTAAGCTCAAACACTTGGGGGACTATACAGTATGGAAGGCAAAAAAGAAGCAAAGAAGACTATCAAAAAAGTCAAAGCTCAAGTCTGAAGATCCATTTTTCCAACAAGTCAAGCGTTATGAGCAAAATCAAAGAGCCAAAGACAAAGACACAAAGCTTGATTCAGAAACCTTTAAAAACATATTAGTAAATGTAAACGAATGTTTAGGTTAAAGACAGAATGTTAGTCACGGGTAAAATTAATACCCTTGTATTTATTCAAAAACTGTTGTAAATAAAAACAGTTACGGATAAAATTAAAAGCATTATACTTGTACTTATTCAAAAATTGTTTTAAATGAAAAAAGTTACAAAGAAAATAAAAATCATTATCCTTGTACTTATTCAGAAACTACTGTAAATGAAAACAGTTATGGATAAAAATCGATACCTTTGTATTTTATTCAAAAACTGTTGCAAAAGAAAATAGTTATGGGTACAAACTCTGTGATGACCCAAAAGGCCATCCTGAGTAATTCCAGTTAAATTTGTGTTCCGAGGGCTCGAAAACCTCCGTTAATCTCACCTCAATATGCGTGCGCAGCCCGGGCAGGTAGCCGGGAAACTTCCATGTAAAAATTTGATAAAAATGGGATTTTTGAATTGAATAATTGAATAAAGTTGACTTTGGTCAACATTTTTTGTAAACGAATCCGGACCCGTGATGTGACGGTCCCGGAGGGTCCTTAGGAAAATATGGGACTTGGGCGTATGCCCGGAATCGAATTCCGAGGCCCCAAGCCCGGGAAAAGAATTTTAGAAGAAAATTATTTTCTGAAAATAATAAAGGAATGTGAAAGTGAATAATAATGTGAAAACCTTGTTACCGGGCCCGTGTTATGGTTCCGGAGCCCGGAACAGGTTTATTATATGTTGTTTGTCCTATCTGTAGAATTTGGTGTAAAACAAGTTTGATTTGATTGGTTTCGGATCCAAGTGAGGAAAAATGGAGTTAATGAACTTGTGGGGTTTCTAAAGAATATGAAATGTGATTTGAGAGGTGAATTTATGTTCCCGAGGTCCGAATGAAATTCCGAGACCGGGAATAGTTCCGTTGTGTCATTTATAACTTATCTGCGAAATTTGAAGTCATTTCGAGTGGTTTAGGCCGGTTCAGCGCGTCGAAGTGAATTCTATAATTTCAAAGTTCTTAAGTTTTGAATTCAGGGGTTTTGGAGGGTGATTTTGAGTTTAGCGCGGTATTGAGTGTTTCGTGAGCTCGAGCAAGTCCGTTTGATGATTTGGGACTTGTTGGTATTTTTGGACGGGGGCTCG